>CM021109.1:298688199-298862516 GCA_007115665.2 Sequoiadendron giganteum
GTATGTCACCCACCCATAAAGAAGCACTTGAGAAAGCCCTTCAAGAATCTGAGTACCAATTGATATCAATGTCAACCAATTCCAAGTTATAACTGGACACCTTTCATCTTCTTACCAACTATCATTCACTAATAAAGACCTTCATACCAAAACACCACATAATAAACCATTGCACATTGAATCCATTGTACACAAGCATAACATCAAAAGGGTCCTAATAGATGGTGGATCTGGTCTAAATATATGTACATTAAAATTAATAAAACAATTGGGATATTCAGATGATGTCATTGATCCACATAAAAAGATAACTATGAAGGCATATGACAAAATTGAAAGAGAATCAAAGGTGCTATGAAATTACCTATTCAAGTTGGAACAACCATTATGGAAACAATATGTCACATACTTGACCTTGACCTACCATATAACATTCTTCTCGAAAGACCTTGGATACACGCCATGCAAGTCATCCCTTCCACCTATCACCAATATCTCAAATTCTCTCATAACATAAAATAAATCACCATTCTTGTCGACCCACAACCTTTCCAATATTGTAAAGCATTGGAAGGAAAGTATAAAATTTATCACCATTTCCCTTTCAATGATGAAGTTTCCACCTCATCCACCTACATTCATCCATCTACATTACAACCATCATCAACACCACCTTCCATTTCTGAGGACAAGGTCAAGATCACCAACATGGGATGTGGAGAATATAAAATTCAAAATTACTTTTGCATAGGGAATCTCCCTGTGTCTCCACGCTCATATAGTCGAACACTCAACTTGAAACCAAAAGAAAGCTTCAAAAACTTCAATAAATGGGGATTACTAGAAAAAGAACACTTGGGCCTAGAAATGGATGTTTTAGCTTGGTTGTACAAAGAATAAAATGACCTTCCTGCCTTGGAGATCCATAGGTATCCTAAAGGTCATGACTTATTCCAAAATTGGGGCTACAAAGGCAAAGGATTGGGGGAACAAGAACAAGGAATCATGGAGCCTATTCAAATTCAAGAATATAAAAATCATCAAGGAATTGGCTTATTGGCCATTGATTTGATAGCCATAAAATCCCAATGTTCTCATGATAAAGGTGGTAAGACTTCGACTGATGAGAACTCTCAAGAGGAAGCCATTGAGGAATCCTTTCAAACCATTTTAAAAAATTTTGACACTGACCACATATACACCATTTCGTCCTCTATTGACCTTCAAATCATATATCCTGAATTAATTGATTGGGACTAACAAGGACCTCTAACATTGGACACATTTCAAACTAATGAAGTAATTGCAAAAATCATGGGAGTTCAGGAACACCTCCCCTTAGGTGACCATAAGCAAAAAAATCAAATCACACTACAAAAAAATGCCTACTTAGGAGAAAAAATTATGTGTTGCAGTCACAAAAATAAAAAAGATAAAAATAAGAAAGAAAGATCCCTTAGTGAAAATCTCGATGAGGCACTTCTAGATCGTGAAAATGAAAAAATAAAAGGCGCATCCTCTGATGAAAACCTTTCTGAGGCATTGGAGGATGGGACACATGATTCTATCCCCAAATATGATGAGACATCTACTGTAGTGATTAAACACATCATGGACATCAATTTGGGAACAAATGAGGATCCTAAAATTACTTACATTGCCAAAGAGCTCAAAGAGACATTTAATGAAAATCTGGGAGAGTTTCTCAAAAGAAGATCAATTAAATCTTCTTGGATATAAAAGGACATGCCAAGATTGGATCCATCTCTCATAGTACATCATTTGGCAGTCTATCCATATGTAAAACCTATCAAGAAAAAGTTGCAAAAAATGAACACACAAATAGCTCTCTTGGTAAAAGAAGAATTACAAAAACTCTTGGAAGCTAGATTTATCAAACCTATTGATTATCCTGAATGGGTTTCCAACATTGTACCAGTTGCAAAACCTACTGGGGGCATCCACATATGTATAGATTTCAAAGATCTCAATAAAGCATGTCCAAAAAGTGACTTTCCATTTCCCAACGTTGATATGATTGTAGATCTTATTGTTGTACATGAAATGTTATCCCTCATGGATGGATTTTCAGGTTATAACCAAATCTGCATTGCCAAAGAAGATCAACACAAAAAAACCTTCATAACTCCATGGGGAATCTTTTGTTATCAAGTCATGCCCTTTGGACTTAAAAATGCTAGAGCAACATATCAAAGAGCAATGACTGTCATCTTCCAAGAAATGCACTACATGAAATTATGGAAGACTATGTGGATGATCTCCTAGGAAATTAAAAAAAAAAAGGACACATTGAAGTATTGGAAAAAATATTTGATCGACTGGAAAAGTATCAACTACAGCTGAATCCCAAGAAATGTGTATTTAGAGTCTCATTTGGAAAACTATTAGGCTTTATTATTTCCCACCAAGGAATTGAAGCAGATCTAGCAAAAATAAAAGCAATCAAAGAAATGCCTCTACCAAAGAACATCAAACAACTCAGAAGTTTGCAAGGAAAGCTACAAGCACTCTAAAGATTCATTACTCAATTGGCTAGTAAATGTCAACCTTTTTCCCACTTGCTTCACAAAAACATCACTTTCAAATGGGATGATAGTTGTCAACAAGCATTCTAGCAATTGAAAGACTATCTTGCAACACCATCAATCCTAGTAGCTCTACAAGCAGACAAAACACTCTTCTTGTATATATCAGCTACTCAAGTGGCATTGGGGGAATTGTTAGCTCAACACGATGATAAGGGGAAGGAAAGAACCATATATTACATGTCTCACACATTAGCTAGTAGTAAGTTTAACTACACATCAATAGAAAGAGAATGTTTGGCAATGATTTTTTGTGCTTAAAAACTATGACATTATATGCTCAATCACAAGACTCAACTCATCTCAAAGGTGGATCCATTAAAGTACCTACTTTCAAAGGCAACACTCCAAGGACAAATAGCTAAATGGATAATGGTTCTTAGTGAATTTGACATTGAGTATGTAGACAAAAAAATTATTAAAGGGCAAGTGGTTGTTGATTAGCTTGACAAAGATCCCTTACAAGATAGTCATCCATTATTGTCAGAGTTCTTAGATGAACACATCTTGACTATAGAGGAAGCAACATGGTGTAAATTATACTTTGATGGATCTTTCACACAACATGGCTCAGGGGTAGGAATACGTTTTGTCACACTACAAGGAGACTATATCCCTAAGTCATACTGAATCACATTTCCCCGCACAAACAACATAGTAGAAAATGAGGCACTAATAACAAGACTTAAGCTTGTCATCCAATGGAATATTGCAAAATTACAGGTAATGGTGACTCCCAATTAGTCATCTAAAAAGTGAATGATGAATATCAGACAAAGGATGAAAAGATTTTTCCCTACAAACGCACGGTGGAAACCAAGGAATTATCCATACAAGTCTAGTTTGATCAGATACCAAGGGTAAATAACAAAGCAACAAATGTTATGGCTACCATTGGTTCCCTCATTGATGTCCCACTAAATAGCCAATAATATGAGTTCCTCATAGAGCAACTTTTGGTCCCTACATATGATATCGCCAAATTTGAAATGGTTGGTGACATTGATGGTCTTGATTCAACATGGTATCAAGACATATACGGGTACCTATGCAACAACACCATCCTAACTAAACTCTTAACCTCACAACACAAATCCTTCATCTAAAAAATATCCCACTTCACCATTCTTGGAGACATTCTTTACCGCCGCTCCTTTGATGGCAGCCTCCTGAGATGTTTAGACTCAGAAGAAGCTCAGACTGCCCTAAATGAGGTACATCAATGTATTTGTGGGGCCCATTCTTGTGGACCAATGTTATTTAAGAATTTGTTGTGCACCAGATATTATTGGCCCACAATGGAGCAAGACGCTATCAATTCAATAAAAGTGTGCAAACCTTGTTGTAGACACTTAAAAATCTCTTGAATGATACTACACAATTGAATTTGATATATTAACATCGTTTTGTCCTGAAATCCATCTTATTTTTGCTTGTTTGATTAAATAATCCTAGTTATTTAATTAAATGCATCATTTTCATCTATTGATCTAATTAATCTAATTAGGTTAATTCATATCCTCTCACACTAATATTCCACTCGGTTTAATTAAATAATACAAATTATTTAATTTAAACTCTAGGTCTTCTTATTTAATTAAATAACCCTAAACTATTTAATTAAATATCATATTACATCCCCTTTTTATTAAATAAATCAATAATTAATGAATATCCTTACACTCTTCATCTTGCACATTCAAATTTAGTTTTAATTACTAAATTGATAATTTCCCCTCCCATCCACTTGCATATGGAATATTCCAAAGGAATACTCTTCTATTTTGCTCCAAAAAGAGAATGATTGTTTCCAAACAAGCTTTCAAAGTTTTTACAAAGTTTGCTTGTTTGAATCATTCTCAAACCTTGATGATTTACTTGATTCATGTGATCTTTGATTCTCATCCATTGATGAGAATCCTTGATCCATGTTTCTCCCTTCATCTAATATTGACCATTGATAGATCAAATCGATCTAGGCCCTTGATTTTTCATTTTCTCTCCTATAAATACATCACTATTTGGAGAGAAATGGATCCATCTTTTGATAGCATTGTTATGTTGTTGAAATTCATACTCACTTGCATCCATATTGAGAACTTATTAGCATTTTAGATTAATATTCATCCACATTAGCTTAATCATCCATTAATGGCTCCCATGCTAACTTAGTTTGTATCCATTTTAGCATAGTTTTCATTCATAGCTTATATATTTGAACTTTTTTTCCACTTAGCATAGATTGCATCCATTTTATCAAGCATTTTAGCATTTAGCCTTCATCTTTATCATGTTAAACTAGTTCCATATCATGTTTTGTTCATATCTCATCGGTTTCATCAGTTTTATTTCAATAAATCAATTGGAACAATCTCATATTATCCAAGGGATTGGGAAAGGTTGGCATTCCAAATCAATGTGACACTACCCCTCCCATGGTATAATATTTGAGGTCTTAGAATAGGGTTTTGTGAAGCTTTCATGTTTATATCATGTTAGTTTAATGGCTTCCTAATTTTTGATGATTTTGAGTCTCATTGGGATCATTACTTAAGGGATTAAATAGGGTTTAAATTCATTTGGATATATCGTATTTAGTTCACACTATGACTATGGTCACATTTTGGCACTAGAAGGAGGGCTATACTAACCGTATATGATGAATTTCTTTTTAGATTCCCATGTTCTTGTGTTTGCAGATACAACGACGCTTTTGATGGATTCAATGATGCATCTAATATGAATCACTATACAACAACACACTTTGGTTTAAATTCAGCAACACATAATTAATTCAGCGACACATATTTTAATTGATGTATATTTAATATAGCGATGCTAAAGTGATTTTACTAACATCATGATTTTCATTATAGTGACGTAATTGATGTCACTATTTTAGTGTAGAGTAACACATGTGATTTTTACTATAGCAATGCACTTTTGATATGGTGATTCTTTTTATAGATTTGACGATGCAATTGATTTCAGCGATGCTTTTTACTAGTGAAGAAAACAAAGAGCTAATTTTCACATGTGCTTTAAATTTTAACTTTATATGCTCTCTAACATTCCATGAACATCTAGTTTTTGTTTTTGAGGCTAATTGGTTTTGCATATTTGAGAAGAAAAACTTGAAATGAAGAAGCATACTATCATTTGACCATACGTTGTAAAAGTATTTCATTTATGGGGAAATTATAACCCATCATATGCTGCTTATCTTTATGTTCTAGGACAAACTAAACTTCCATTGGGTTTAAAATTTACTTTCAAAATTGGTTAAAATTGGACCTCTACATCGTCATTTTAAAATATTAGCTTAAAATTGAACAAAACAAACACACACTTCCATTAGTGCTTAAAATGAAGTCATTTTGCTTTGAAGAATTAAAATGAATGAGTGCTTTCTTTTATTGTGTATACATGTAGTGTGTATCCACTCCCCTTGTGCTTCATGAGATCTTGGGTGAAGGGAAACACTCAAGTATACTTTCATTTCTCGTGTACACTTGTAGTATGTATACACTCCCCTCGTGCTTCATGTGATCTTGGGTGAGGATAAATATGAAAGTGTACTTTCATACTTTGAGTCACCCTTAAGAGAGGGTTTACTATGAGACACATCGCACAATGAAAAACTCATAGGCAAGTTCTTGAAGCACGTTTACCGGCGGGCTATATTAAAAGTTGTGAAATCGTAAGAAAGTAACTTCAATCCTGAGGTGTCAACGTGCTGCACCTAATCCCTCTCCCTAATTGGAAGGGAATAGTTGAAGAGCATTAAGTGGCCAGTGAACAATATTGAAATGATGGGTGTTCTCAATTTGTTGTCATTAAGAACCATTTTTAAAGTAGTGGCCAAATTTTTCCTTCCAAAGAGTTATTTAAAGTGGTGCATTGGAACTTAGATTCCAATAAGTTACTCAGCATGTCCAAGTGTGGTTGAAGTGTAGAGTTTAAGAGTTCATTCTTAACATACCTCTACACTCTTTCCTAAATTGCATGTAAAATCATCTCTTCTACTATTAAGGGCATGAGACAAGCCCACCAAGAAGAATGTACCCTTGAGCTAGGAATTTTATTGCTTGTGATTCATGTTTGATACATTGTTTGGTTCTAAAAAATATTAAACACACATCAACAAGTTTATCAAATTTCAAAACCTTTGGATTAAGTATGGATACCTTTTGAAAAGTCCTAATATTGTTGCTTGTACCTAAGGATTTTATCTTTAGAGGCTTCTAAATATTTAGGTTTATATTTAAATCCACACTTTCCAAAGTTATCATAGGGAACTATGGCCATAGCTTCATGATTTTCACATAATGGACTTTGTTAAATGAAGGTTGCTTTGACATAGACATTTTAGCTTGAACATTAATTAAGACTTTCTTGATGTGGTAATAAAAAAACCTCACTTAAGAAAAGATTAAATCAAATGAACACCCCATATTGATGTATGTTCAAACATTGACTCCCCAAAACAAGCAAATTGAGACAAGGAAAATATTGCAAAACATTGAGTCCAAAATTATTGAGTTCTATTTTCAAAATCATTGGATTCTATTTCCAAAATCATTGAGTTATATTTCACCAAATTCATTGAGTTCTTAGGGTTTTATCACTTTAGAGGTATAGCATGTTTCTCTCTACCTTGGTCTTGAAAAACAAATTTTCATTTTAGGTTAAGGTTTTGGGTCAAACATTTCATCTATCTTCACATATTTTATATCTCATTTCACCAAACAACTTTAGAAACTTTTGGACACATAAACACTCTTTAGACTTAGAAATTTATCAAACCAATCCCGTAAATTAGCTATGTTGTTTGTGAAATGGATCCTTTTCCATTCACTTATTTGACTTGATTATCACATTTTGTCGAAAATTTTATCTTAAAGGTCACAAGTCTACCTTAAAGATTTACAATCTCATTAACATCTTTATCCATAACATCAAAATATCAAACCTCTTTGTCAAAAATGGTCCAAAAGTTTAGAAATTTCATCTCCCATATCACTCACCCTTTTCATCACCCACTCACACCATTGGTCCAAAAAAACTTATAGGGTCCCCTTTACTAAAATTTGAGTCAACTAGAGAGTTTCAACATTATAAATCTCAACATACATCTCCCATAGGTGACCCACAATTTATGGTTACAACAATATCACAACACAAGAGAATCATGGAACAAACCAAAAACACATCTACCACAAGTGATCCAAACCCACAAGAATTTGATCCAAGCAACCATTCTGCCCCCTCACAACAACCACAAAATCCTTTAAGACCATATGAGGTAGAAGATGCTACAAAAAATCCACTTGAGCTCATTAAGGAATAAATCCTTGAGTATAAACAAGATCATCAAACATCAAACCTTAGAAAATTTGGCTCCTATTTTTATCACACAAAACTTGACCCAAGGGTTAACCCAATCTACGAATCAACCAACTCCATCCCTTGTGCCAAACATTAACTCTTATTCTTGCAACTAGGATTGGCACCGATCTTCGTCACACTCTCCCTTTAGGAGGCAACACACTTTTGGGTATCCAAAACACCAATCTTCCTCAAGACACCACTTAGACACCAACATTCAGGACCCCATCTCATTCTTCCACCACCATTGCAAAGCATCTCATCCATCCATACAAACAACTTACATTCCATAACACCACAACGGCCTTGAGGTTTTGAGTGCAACCATCTTCATCTATCATCACAAATACCCAAAGTGTTTCCAACATTATACAAACCAATGTGAACTGAGTGCCTCAAGTAAGACAACAAGGGCACGTTAACACACTCACACAAGGGAAAACCTTAGCAAGTGGTTCCAACAACCCCATTGACACATCAAAACAAGTGGATACCCAAAATAATCAAGTCAATCCAACATACACATTAGCCCCATCTATCATCAATCCAAATCAACACAACACATTGATCACAAACCCCATCAACCATGGTAATGCCTTGGTCCCACATCAAACACAACAAGGGAACCCTCAACACATCGGTCAAAGTAACCCTTCTAATAAATTCATCCAAGGTCATAATGTGCCATTAACATCGCAATACCAAATGACACCATCATCATCTTTACCATTGGTCCCCCAAATTATGCAAAATCAAATGGGTTTCCCAACCTACATTCCTCCCTCCCAATCGACAATCTTACAAGGAATGTTAGCACAAAAAAACCCACCACCATCTCAAATCAATCAACAACCTATGATCACCCAAAATCCATCCCATCATCAAAAAACTTCCACGTTGCAAGTGCAACAAGCTCATGCTCTAGCTTTTCAACAAGAAAAATAGGCTTATCAATAAGCATTGCAAGCGCAACAAGCTCAAGCTCAAGAATTGCAGAAACAACAAGCCCAACAATAAGCATTGCAAGCACAACAAGCCTAAGCTCAAGATGTGCAACAACAACAAGCTCAAAAACAAGCCCTAATTGCACAACAACAATATCAACATTAACAAAAACAAGCCCAACAACAATCCTTGGTCACACAACAACAACAACAAACCCAACGGAAACTATTTCTAGCCCAACAATATGCCCAATAACAACAAGTTCTTATGCAAAAACAACAACAAGAAGGTTTAAACTATAATCCCCAACAAAACATCATCAATCCAAATATGCTAGGAGCATATACACCTCTACCACCATCACCTTCATAGTATTAAGCTCCACCCTACACACCATATAACACCTCATCATATCAAAATCCCACTTAC
The DNA here is from genome assembly GCA_007115665.2 of Sequoiadendron giganteum. Taxonomy (NCBI): domain Eukaryota; kingdom Viridiplantae; phylum Streptophyta; class Pinopsida; order Cupressales; family Cupressaceae; genus Sequoiadendron; species Sequoiadendron giganteum. The sequence goes on from CM021109.1 coordinate 298,697,568, forward strand.
AATTCATCTACCATCCCACAATACACAACATATGCTCCTCCACCAAATCTGCAAGATGATATTTCATCACAACTCAAGGCACTCACACAAACAATCCAGGACATTCAAATGGGAAAAACAAAGAAGCTACATACACAACAAAACTTGTGTCCATACCCATTTGATAGTAACATCACAATGGTACCTTTCCCACCCAGTTTTGAGGTCCCTCAATTTGATAAATACAAATGGAGGGGAAATCATGTGGATTGCATCAAAGAATTCCATGTTATGTGTATGGATGTTTATTATAATGATTCCTACTTAATGTGCATCTTTCCATGGAGTTTGATGTGCCCCACCATCAATTGGTTTTCACAATTGCCTCTAGGGATTAAGAACTTTCAAGAAATCATTGATAGGTTCATAGATCACTTCTCCTTCAATATTGACATGGATGTAAGTTTAGAAGAGTTGTAAACACTCAAGCAAAACAAAGGAGAATCTCTCACTAATTTCCTAAAAATGTGGAGGCAAAGAGCTAGTAAGAGCAAAATTCCTATTCCCGATGACTAATAAGTGGGGATTATCATAGAAAATGTTGATCGAGAGCTATCCTTCCACTTAAAGATGTAATGTATCACCACTTATGATGAGCTTGTCCCTAGGGCCCTCAACAAGACAGCCCTAATCTCATAGGGAAACACACAATCCTACAAAGAAAACCATCCATCCACTAGTTCAAATGACAAGCCTCGTGTGTGGGCTAAGAACAAGAACATAACAAATGATGGCATTGTTGATGCTAAAGCAGTCATAAGTTCTCCTAGGTAAAGCACCAACCAACCAACCAATGCCTAAAGATGTGAGGCCCAACCCCATCTACAAATTGTGTGACACCTTGATTAATTCAATTATACTAGTTTGGTGAATAAATAGATAATTGAACCTAATTCCATGCTTAATGTTGTGATCATCATATGAACATGTTTATTTAACAAAATAGAGTTTTTGAATTTTGAATCATTTTAAGAAGGTAATAATTAACCCTTGTATCCTATATTGTGTTTTATAAGTAAATATTATATCTAGGGTAAATGATCATTCTTTGAATCTCTAGCTTCTTAATTTTGCATCTTATAGAATTATGACAATTTATTTGGCGATATGTAAATTGAGAATTAAAAATGAATATCTAGTCTAGCTAGGGCTAATGTGTTATGGTGGAGATGATTATGATTTATGAATCACATTTCAATGAACTAGTTGATTTAATATGAAGCTATGAGAGATGTTGGAGTTCGATCTTACTTGATGAGTACTAAGGAGTTTTATGTTTCCTAAGGTGGATACGAGTAGTGAGTGTGACTAGAAGATTTGCAGCTCGCATATGATGGAACAAAAAATTTGGTTGACTACAACCCAGTATGCATGGATGAAACATTGACCAAGCATGGTGGATACATTTAGTGAGTGTGACTAGAAAATTTGCATCTCACGTATGATGGAACACAAAGGTTGGTTGAATACAACCCAATATGCATGGATGAAACATCGACCAAGCATGGTAAGGCCACAATCATGTGGTAGAGGTGACTAGAACATATTTTATATTTAATTGAGTTGTAATCAACAATAATAGATAATTAGATAAAGGTAAATTAAGTGGATAGATGAATAATTTATTTAAGATAAATTTTTGGTTGGATATAAATGGGGTGAGCTAATGTGCAGGTATAATAATTATGTCAAGAATAAAAAGAGGACCTTCTGGACCTAAGATAATACCCTTTTTTTTGTAAAATCATTTTTTGTGAACCCTTATAACCCAAAGGACAAATGGTGTTTATATTTAATGTTGGATTGATTGTGTTTTAGGGCTTAATGGTTGGGGTTATGTATTAAAATGTCTTGAGAGGGTGAGTAAGAAATTAGAGGTTGCAATCACTCGATTCGAGTTAAAATTCGGATGCATTCTTTATGATGGTTTTAAAAGGGGTTAAAAAACATATTTTTAAGTGGTCACATGTTTTTTAAGGTCCTAGGATAGGTACCTAGGGGTTGGGGGATTAATTATGGCCATATCTTGGACCATATCTAAGATATGACCCTCATTTATTGCTCTTTTTTAAAAGTAGTGGATTTGGGATATTTGGGGAAAAGGGAAAGGCATTGGTATCCAAACCCAAGTATGAGATGTGACATGAGAGAGGGAGTGACCAAGTAATCCATCCCCCTCTTAATTAAAATGAAAACGTTTGGGATGGAGTGGAATACACTCCTCTTTTTCCCATCTCCCCAAATTTTCTCACACATGTGTGAGCACTTGTGGGAGATTGTGCTTGAGGATTGAATGAGAGAGTGACAAGTGTCACTCCCTTATTCAAAAAGATTCATGGTTGAATCCATTTATATTTTATGGAGAAAGGAAAATAGGGTTGTTACCCACTTCTCCTTTTGGGGAATTTATCTTCAAATTTGGAAGACAAGCAAAGAGCTCTCTCAAGTGGGGGTGTTCAAAGGGATAAATTGTGGAAATAAGTTATTTTCTTCATTTCTATCAATTTTTTTTGTTGATTAGGAATTTTTTTGTTGTGTTTTTTTTTATGGCTTTCAAAAAAAGTGAAGATCCCAAGTTTTTGGTTTGGTGAATGGTTAAATAGAAAGTTGTAGATAAGTTATTCTTTTAGTCTTCCTACCAAGATCTATGGTAGTCTTTTGTTTCTTGCTCTAGGGTATGGATAGATACTAAGAGGCTTCATGATGCCATTATGGTACGATGGAGAGCAAGCCCATATTACTTGTGTCCATTGGTATGCATCTTTAAAGTCTCATGTTTATATTCAAAAAAATGGAATGAAATAATTTCTTATTCAATGAAGTGATATATGTTTCCAACTATAGTTTTGTAAATGGAAGGGATAATGGAGCCAAATACTTTTTAAAGGTCCTTATATTATATGGCATATATTGTGAAAGGATGTTGAGAACCTATCCTTGCATCTGTTCCTCGTAGAAACACCTCTAGGTTGTGGCAAAGAATTAGACAATGATATTACCTTTTTTATGGAAAAATAGATTTGAATAAATATTGTGTCTCCTTTTGTATTCAATGAAGGAACAATTTTTATTTAACCTTACTAGGAAAGTTGTATTATTGTGAAGTTATTATGTGTGTTGAATATGGTTAATGATAGTCTTCAAATATTATTAACAATATAATTTTTCATGTGAGGTTTAGTTTTCTCCATTAATTTATAAATTATTAGGAAACATTTAGTTGTATAAGTCATTGAATATGAATAAAGATAATAATATTTGTAACTTTTTAATAGTTTTTAAACTGCAAATATTTGAGAATTATAGTAGAACATTTGAAGCAATTCTAGTACATATATATTTATATTTATTTTTAAGAGTAAGAAATATGACCTTTTAGTTGATGAATAAAATATTGTTTTAGAATAGAACTATTTTCAAGTTCTTCCTTTAAAAACAACTAATAAATTGGTGTAGTATGCTTATTTTGGATAAATGGAAAAAAAATCAGAGGTTGTAACAGATTTCTTTCTAAAGTTGTAAAAGATTACTATCTATTTTTTTTTTTTAAAGCTCTATATCTTTTGAGAAATATAATGCAAGCTTATAAATATATATTAACCAAATAATAATATTGATAGAAAAAAGCAACTCATATTGCCTAATCATGATTAAGTCTTTTTTTAAAAGCATTCCAAAATTACTCCCTAGATTTAGTAATCAGATTTAAGTATATATATAATATATTTATTTATTTATTTATCAAAATGTATGATTCTGATCATAGTTGAAAAACTCGCCAAGCCCGGAAAATACAGTATGGAAAAAACTTGGCAAAAACTTAGCAACTTAAAAAATTGCTTAAGCTTCATTGAAAACACATTTTTTTTGCAAAATTCAATGATAAGATGCATCCAATGAGTCAATAAAATGAGTACATAGAAGAAACAAGCTGATTCTAGTTATATTTGATTGATTTGAAAGAAAATTAGATACAAAATCGCATCCCCATGTGGAATGCTCAATATGCTGATACTGATAGTCTAAAACAAAATGAAAATAGAAAATTGTTTTTGTAAAACTGAAAGTAAATACAACATTAATATATTTCAGATTTTACAAATTCACATCTTCCTCTTCCCATGTCTATTACTTCTCACTACGGGAGAGGGTTTAGTCATGGCCCGAATCGTAGACATCTGTTATGGCTCCTCAACCTCCATCCTAGATGTAGATCCTACTACTAGTGGCTCTGGCGCAACCAATGACTCCTCCTCAAGATCATCCTCAATGTCATCCAATGAGAATGAAAATCCACCCCCCTCCTCCATTGCCTGTCGCTCAAAGTCATAGATCTCATTCTCGGAAAACAATGGAGGTTGTTCATCTCGCCCTATCTAATCATTGTAGGGATCTATCTCATCCAAATCAATTGCATCATCTAATATTTTCTTAACCTATTTTTTGTGTAGCCGAAGATTATATTGCACGTATACAAGGTCATTCATACATTTTTGAGCTAGTTTGTTCCTTTTCTTTGTGTGGATGGCCTCAAAAAAGCTCCAATTGCACTCACAATTGGATGAACTACAAGGTTGTGATAAGACATAGAGGGAAAATTGTTGGAGATGTGGGGTATTTCCACCCCAATTTGACCACCAACTATCTACAAAAAAAAAATTAAGAGTTAGAAAAGAACTTAGAAACTTAGAAAGGAAAGTCAAAACTCAAAAGTTGAAAACATATTTTTATCAAATTATCAATATTTGTAACTTGTAAATTTCAAATTTTATACTTGGTGGCTGATTGTGTATTGCTCTCTTTGCTAGCTCTAAAGAGAAGAGTGGACCCCTTTTTTATCTATAACTTTGGATTTCATTAACAACGAGTTCTCCTACCTCAAGGGTGGGTGACATCCTCTGAATGCACTTCATGAGGCCCTCCATAACCTCTCTAGTAGGATCTGAGTACGTGCTTGAATGGAAGAAATGAGGGTTCAAGAAGTACCTTGCTACATGGAGGGGTTGGTGGAGTTGATGGTTCCACCTCCTATCAATAATCTTCCAAATGGGATCAAATTTGAGGTTTTCCCCTTTATAATAATTTCTTATAGCCTCCTTGGCCCTATCCATGGCCTCATAAAGATATCCCATTGGGATTTTATCCTCATCCACCAAGCGGAGCACTCTACCCAAGGGCTCTGACACCTACAAATTACAATATAAAAATGCAAAAAGATTAGAGTTTCAAATTTACAATAAAAAACATTAAAAAAATTATTCAATTTGAATTCAAATTCAATGTTTTGAAATTGAAGTTACCTTCACAATCTTTTCTGCCCTTTGTGCAAATTCGGCATCAAACATAATTTTTGACACCTTTTCTCCTTTAGGCTTCTTCGAATAGGTTGAGTCCATCCATGGTTGACTAACAAACATTTGTCTTAAAGCCATCAAAGAACTAAGAATGCTTTGCAACATTAAGAAAATCGTTGCAAACCTTATGACATGGTCTAACCTCACCAATTCTTTCCCTTTGGTGTGCTCCCTCATCAAGCAAAGAACCCAAGGGTGATTGTAGATGTATTTAGTGATCCTCCTTGCGTCCTCTATAATTGGTGTGACCCAATCTAGTTTTCCTATGTCCTCCAAAATAAGGTCAAGGACATGGGCTACACATGCTGTCCAACAAATTGAGGGGTGTCTATCTTGGAGGAGTCTTCCTGCTGCCACATATGTTGCTGCATTATCAGTTATGATTTGCATAATATTTTCAATCCCCACCTCCATGCAAACTTCCTCCAACATCTTAGCCAAATTTTCTGTAGTTTTTACAATGTGGGAGGCATCAACTAATTTTAAGAACACCACCTCTTCTTTGCATGCAACCAAGAAATTAATGATGCTATGGTTTTTTCCATCCGTCCACCCATCAGAAAGAATAGAGAAGCCATATTTTATCCATTTTTATTTTTTATCCTCTACTACTGCCCTTGCCCTTTCAGTTGCATTAGTAAGCAACCTACAAATATAAAGTGAAATTAAGTACACAATTTTAGTTTGTAAACAAAAAAATAGCTTAAATTCATCATAAATTAAACTTAAAAAATTAAAATTAAAGAACATAAACTAACCTCCCACTCAAGTCTGTGCGAGAAGGCACCTTGTAGCCTTTTCCTTCCACTATCAATGCGGTGACCAAATTGTGCCAGTAAGGAGAACTCGCCACATTGAAATGGATATTATTAAAATACCAAAAATCTGCACAAGCAATGTCTGCTTTCTCATGCACCTCCCTATTCCATCTAGTCACCTCTAAGGAAGGTTGTGCACCAGGTGTGTTTCTAGGAACAAAATAATTATCCAACCGTGTAGGTCCTCTAGCTGCCCCTGCCCATGGTGCTCTACTAGTGGTAGATGAAGCCAAGATGGAGGTGTTAATAGGTTGCCTTGATCTTCGCACACGTGGGCCACGAAGAGAGCCCACTATCTCCTTAGTAACATCATAATCATCATCTGACTCAATTGGAGCACCTTGAGAAGAGGCAATGGTTGCTTGCATTGCTAGTCTTTCCTTCTCTCTTTGCACTTTTTTTTCTTCTACAGCTTAAAGTATGACATTCATATGTCTTTTTATTTCTTTTGTAGTTTCAAGACATTCCTTAGCATCACATTGAGGGATGCCTGCAAGGTGGTACTTGAGGTGATTGATGCCTCCGTGATATTCTTTTTTACATTGAATGCAATATATTGTGCCAAGTATAGGTCCTAGATAAGCATATTTCCAAGCAAGATCTCTAGCTCCTGGAGGACGAGTGATTAAAAATCCCGTAGGCATGGATGGGGTAGAGCCTGAGGCAGAAGCAAGTTCAGAAGCCATTATCAATTAATTATTAACCTACACAAAGTGAAAGTCAAAGCACAACTTGTTAGTTTTTGATAGAAAATTTAAAAACAAGCTAAATTAGATTAAATCAAAAGAGATTAGTTTAAGTTTAAATTACTAAAAATCTATCACTAGATTCTAAACATTTTCATAACAAAAAAATTGGATTTAAAAAAAATAATAATAACTAGGGTTTCAAAAAAATGTGAAAAAAAGTAAAAAATGTGAAAATTACTTCAAACTAGTAAAAAATTAAGCTAATCTAAGATTTTAAACATGTTATTCAACAAAAAAGAGGATTCAAAACAAAAAAAAATAACTAGGGTTTAAAAAAAATTAATAAAAATGAAAAAAAAAGAAAAATATGTAAGAAAATCATAAAAAGTAATTAAAAAATCTTGTTTTGATTAATATAAATGCATTTAAATCATTTTCACACTACATTCAGATGATTTGTAAACATAGAACCAACAAGAATGAATATTTTAAAAAATAAAATGAAAGAATAAGAAAAATAAGAAAACCTACCTGGAAATCCATTTTGCCTTCTAAATTCGATGTAAATGCCCTTCAAATCTTGTCTTTTGAATGCAAAATCACCGGAAATGCGTGCACAATGCCTTGGAGAGGTTTTTTGCTGAGTGTGAGAAGAGAATGAATGAAAAAAAGCAAGTTAAAATTGCTTTTTAGTGGCTGCCTGGGAGTGTGTTTCATCGCGTGGGTTTTTCTAGAAAACTCGTTGTACATTCTGGAAAAACTCGCCAAAAGTACGACGAGTTTTTTTGGCATACAATTGCTTGGAAAACTCGCCAGCCAAAAAAACTCGCGAGCTTTTATTAAATTGCTGAATTTTTGACGAGTGTTGCATCTATGATTCTGATATTCTGATTTAGTATATTAAACACAGTATAATACCTAAAAAGAAATATAAAATGAGTTATTTCTTTTGTTGGTCATTATTCACTATAAATGGAAATATAGGTATAGTGGGATAATTTATATATCTCTGATTTACACAATTTTAGAAAATAAACAAAGGTGAAATTTTGTAGACGAGTATTTCCAAATTTAAAACAAAATGGGTGAAACCCAAACCATCTCCTCATGTAATTAACCATTAAACCTGTAGATTGACTTGAGAGAATGCAAAAAGAAAAGAATGGTTGCCTCAATCTGCCCGGCCTGGGTAAAATCTTAATGACCTGCAATGAACCTTTGTTAATTTTATCACAACAAAACCATCTAAATCTAGAAGTATCAAACCTTATTGCATCTTGAATATACCAGTAATCATAAAACTATCAAAATAAATGTAAACCCCGTTACAACATCCATTGTCGACTTACACATTCAACATATATGAAAATAAAACATTTTTTTTTAAATTTGCAAGGTACCTTGGCGTTGAACCTCCTTCAAGCATGGTTTATTTCTCTCTGTTGAGAAATCCTCTTCTAATCACCCCACCCAAGTCACCCATTTTTCCAAGGCCATCACTCCTCTCTTCCTTGCCCTGTAATAAGGATAGGAGTAGAGAATGAAAGAAAATATATTAGGGCAACACTATTATATTGCCTTGTTAGGTTTCCTTTTTGATTTTATATTATTTTTGTTGAATTTAAAATCATATTTTGGGATTATAGTCATGGGGAAAAAAGAGAAGAGAAATATATGTTTATTTATTAAAATTGTATGTACCTAATCTTACTAAAGCTAATTTATAACATAGTCATGTTATACTAGCCAAGAATCGGAAGAGCCATGAAAATTCATCTGTAACTCACCCAAACCCTAATTCATCCTTGCCACCCTTTGCATTTTTTCTTCGCCTCCTTTATGTTTAACCTTCATCTCTTTTGTGCCTAGTCGGTGGCTCCTCGCCCGCCTAGCAGGTGGCTCTATGCTCATTCTTCTCTCTGTGTTTTTAATCCTTTGAGGCGTCTTGTTTTCTTCTATCACGAAGCTTCTTGGGTTCTCTTTTTCCATCTATTTTGTAGAGTTTTTAGTGAGGCCGAAGGTTTTTTTTCTTTGCAATCCTTTTAGCCCTCTTTATTGCCATATTTTATGTGGCTCTTTTTTGGTAGGAATTTAGTGATTCTCTTCATATATGTGATTAAAGGCAGAAGCTAGATAGTCAGGGTGTGAGCAGAATGAGGAGTTGAGTGAGTTTCAGTTGCACGATGATAACCCTAGCTTGGAAGGAGAATCTTCAAATTTCAATGTTATGTAGAGCTTGGATGGTGTGGAAAAGGAAAACCCTCAGAGATGAACAAAGACTCAGTTGAATGTGTGGACAACAACAATGTGAAAGTAATGGATAATCAACTAAAGGAGTAGACAAGTGAAGCTATAGGTAAAAATCTTGAATGTTTGATTCTTGATGATGTGGTTGATAGCATAGTAGAATTTCAGCATAGATCTATTACCTTGTTCTTTTTAAGAGGAATCCCATTTGAACTTGACTTCTTTAAATGGGCTAAAAAAAATTGTGAAAGTAGGGGATGGGAAATAGAAACACTGAGAGCACTTGGAAAAGGATATGTAGCATGTAAATTTAAATAAGTCGATCATGCACAAGCTATCCTATAGTATGGTACTTGGATTATATGTGGAAAAATATGTTATCTACAGGCTTGGACTCTAGATTTTCACCCAGAGGGTCCCTCAAAATCTAAGTACCCTATGTGGATAGAACTACCTTTTTTAAACTTTGCTTTCAAACCATTCATAAGATATATTGTTACACAGTTAGGAAGAGTGCTATGGTGTCAAAATTCTACAATTAAATTTTCCAATCTAAGGGTGCATCCAAGGGCTTATGTGGAAATGGATCTAACCTATCAACTACCTAAAAATATCAAGCTCATTGGGCTAGGAGTTGAGCTTTTGTAGCCTGTAGTATATTTGAACAAACCCAATGCTTTTTTTTTTTCCAACAAGATGGTCATCTTATTAGAGATTTCCCTTTAGGAAGAATAAATCCATGAAAGACAATAGATTTGTATCTCCTAATTTATAGCAAGTGTCAAATCATGCACATCCTACTATTATGCATAATCCAGTTTCTAATGTGAAACAACTTTATTCTTGACCTATAGTTATGCCTAATCCAGTCAATAGTGGGAAACAATGTGTTAATGCCAGCCCAAAAGAACATAGTAAGAGTGGCATGTCACCCACCTATAAATATTTCATTATGATAGATGGATGGAGGATGATTAGGAAAATAAAGGAGCCTTTAAGGCCCCTTGAAACCCAAAATGGGGAAATAGTTTCACAAAAATATGATAACCCCCCATTACAACATGTTGAGAGAAATCTGAAAAGTACTTCTCCAACACATTCTGAGAGTTGAAGATCTCATTATCCCCATAACAGACATGGCTCCTTATCTCTTCCTATAAGACGAGATCTCGGTCTCCTTCTTCAACAGTAAATGAAATCTAGCATTTTGATCAATCGATTAGGCTATCCAATCATTTTGAAGTTCTACCACAAGTTGATGACCTCCATAACTCTACCTAGCTATGAATTTCAAAGCTCTTTCTTAGAATGTTTGAGGGTTATCTTTACCTCACCAAAAAATTTGAGGTTAAAGATTCTATTGTCAAATGGAAACCACATATTTTTTTCTTGCAAGAAGTCAAGATTAATGGCAATCGTCTCCTCTTTTCTTTATCCAACGTATGGAGAGATAGTTTTTTCCATACATCACATAAAGAAGGTAGGGGGTGTTGTTATTGGTCTTCATTCTTAGGTCCATAGGTTTGTTATTGATAAAGGGGAGGATCCTTCACACAACTGTGTGTGGGTCCTTGCTTTTATCAATGGCCAACCTATTGGTTTATGTTTGGTTTATGCTCCTAACATTGCAAAAGAGAGATGTGAATTATGGGAATGGATGTCCGATAATCTACCTCATGTTGATTGGGTCATTGGAGGAGATTTTAATAAGGTAGAAAATTATACTGATCGAAGCTAGGCTGATCATGTTAAATTGAGTAATGAAGAATTTGATAAATGGATATTTTATAGAAACTTTGTGGGTATTATAGATCCTATTGTTAAAAAAAAGAGAAAGTCATCATTCTAACTAGTACACTTGGACTAACTATAGGTTGGGAGTTGATAGGAAATTAAGCAGATTAGATATATTTTATATATCTCCAACCTACAATTAGTACAAGACTCTATGGGGCACTATGTGAAGGTACATTACTCAACTACCTTATCAGATCATTTTCCAATTATCTATGATTTTTCAACTAAGGAGGTTAGAGATATGGATTCTCAATTTCCTTTTAAACTTAATACTTCACACCTAAAAATTCAATCTTGTGTGGATTATTTGGTTGGTATTTGGAAGTATTTTCCTAAGCCAAAAGAAGGTGAATCTTACAGGATTTGGTGGTAGAATTCCATTTCTCAATGTGTTGATTTCCTATGGAAGTTTGGTAAGAGATTGGCTTGGCAATGAAAACATAAATAAAAATTTCTTCAAGGGAAGCTTGAGTTGAATACGAAGATGTTAAACATAAATCCTGATAATATGTCTATTCAGACTTCCATAGAAAATATTGAAGCTCAACTTCACAAACTTGATATGTATAAGGGGCAAGAGGCCAAAATCAGGGGTAGATTGCATTGGTTCAAAGAAGGAAACAAAGGCTCTAAATATTTCTTCAATTATTGTTACCTTTAGGTATCATTTTATTAGGCTATTTAAAAATGTGTCATTTTGTAGGGTATTAAGTCCTTCATCTCGTCTGGGTCTGAAGTCCTTTGCCTTCATCGCGGTATTCTCTAAAATCCAAACGTCTTCTCACAGTCTCTTTGAGTTTTGTAACCTAAGTCACTGGTGCCCAATGTTTCCCAACCTTGTTGTAGGGTTCATAAGTTTTATAACTACCCGATATTTCGACTTGGTCCTTTTCATAACATCAAGTGTGTTGATAGGGTGGTCTGTCTTGTGTGGTCGGAAAGTTAGAAGTTTCTAAAACTACACAACTTTCAACTTTGGTTCTAAATTTTCAATTTTCCATGATTGAGCGACATAGTGTGTTCTGCTTCTTTTGAAGCACCGCCAATTCATTTAAAGATGTGTATAGTACAACCTAGATATGTCTTGTCAAGAGTCTTCAAAATTTCACAAATCTTTGGGTTTTATTTTTCCGAGGATTGAAATAAAGTACCATATTATTGCAGCACCAAACACACGTATTATTTGCAATATAGCTTGAGGTGGCAAAATTTTCTCACGGTGTTTTAGCTGAATTTATTTATTCTACAACTACTTGTCCTGGTGTATGTGTGATTCTTTATGCGCTGAGAGCTCATGGAGTCCAGAATTGTGAATCGTTGGCTTGGCGTAAACGATACTGAGCTCGGACCTTTTAAGTTGAATGAATTCTGGGCACATATGGAGAGTGACAAAAGGTCTAAGGTGGATGTAGAGTTTCTTGAAAGTGGGCTAGCTCATGCTGGAGGATTTCTAGAAGAAGTCCTAAGTGTGGACCTAATAGTTGCATGTGCAAGAAGATACATTCTAGAAACACGTGAGATTAAAGTTGTGAATGGAATAGTAATTGAAAAGATTTCTCCTGAAGCTATTTCTAGCGTGTTGAAGATTCCAGAAAGGGAACCTATGGAAGATATGGCTATGGTTGTGGCTAGATAGTTCTTTAGAATGAATGAGGACTGGTGCAAAAACTCCATGGCCAAAACCTGGTTGAGGTCAGAAAAGAAAGGTAAGTCGCAACTACCGCCCAAACTTAAGAGAATGCATCTCAAAGAGGAAATTGTGGATGCTATTGCTTTGTTGCACCATGTAGTTGGAAGCACAAAAATTGAATCATTTGAGGATTGGATGTGCCAGTTTATTTTGACAATCTGTGATGAAAATATTTTTATCAACTGCGCTGAAATTATTTGCTTTCACTTGAATGAGCAATTAATTAATTTCCATAAGACTGCTAATTTTTGTATGTGTTCATGTCTGATATATGTTGTAGCAAGTCAAAGGTCCTTTTGGCCTGGGTTGGAACTACAATGGTTCCCAATTCTAGACATGCGAGTGTATAAACTCTATCCAAAGTTCACTAAACAATTTGAAATGAGGGATTTATGTCATGTTAATGATGCATTTTCAATGGATGTTGTGAGGAAATTAGATGGAAACAGAAAAATGAGCTTCTCTTGTGTAAAATTTTGGGAGTTTTTATGTTCAATTTGATAAATTTTCTTATCTGACAATTAGGGGTTTTGAGAAAGCCCCATTGAGACTACCCAAATATCCTAAAGATTTGCTAGTATTCCTAGAAGTTTTTCAGAATATGGCCAGAGTCAATATTAAGTATACAAGTATGGGGAAAAATGGATATGATTTCCGATTGATGACTCCTTCTTTTGTGTGTAAGACTAACTAGATGGCTAGGGGAGCTGAAGAAGTCCTGAAGGAATATAATCTCTAGTATCTATCAATGAGAGCCAGATTCTATAGTAAGGGTTTTGTGAGGCATAATTTTTATGGAGGGAATTAATATCAACACCTCCCTTCTATTGAGGACTTCTGGGAGGATTGTATTGATGAAAATGAAGTCTTGAAAAGAGATTATATGAGACTAACCTAAGAAAGATATAGGTCTTTGGTCTTTCATTTCAAATTCCTGAAGATGTAATTGAGGATTCGTTGGTCATGGATCCTGAATATGAAAAATTACCCAATAAGTCTCACCCTAAGTTCAATTGGAATAAGAATGAAGTCTTTGATATGATAGCATGTGTCATCCCAATGCTTAAACGAACTTAGGATTGGTTGGATGGAAAATGGCGGCAGGTTGTTGGCTCTACTCAGGAGCCTAGGTCATCACAAAAGAATGAACATGGGTCCAAACCAACATCTGGTGTGATTATATCATCGAGGAGACCAGCTACTAGATCCTCTAGTGAAAATTCATAGTCATGAGGTGATAGTGAGAAGCCAGAAGAAACAACCAAGTTGAAGTTAGTTTGTGAACAAGAGAGTATGCCCTTTCCAACCCCTAAGAAGAAGGCCAGTCAAGTGAAATCTATGCTTGCAAATTCCAAAGCTATTTTCCAGTAGATTGTTGAAGATAATATATTCCCTCCTTTGTGTGAGATGCCCAATTCTCTGATTGAGAATTCACCAATTACTCCTGGTAATCCTCATGAAATTACTATTAGGAACAAATATTTTGGTTTAGTAGCAGCCTCCCCAGGATGGTTGAAAAAGGCAGTAGAGAAGAAAAGAAAGTATACTCCCACTATGATAGTTGAAGTAGATACATTTTCAAATTTTCTTCAGGGTTCTTCAAAACCCAAGAAATATCGAAGGATGTCAAGGATGTTGCCTGATACTAATTTTGGAAATCAAGTGTTAGAAATTGTCAATCCTGTGAAGGAGTTAGGTGATAATGAAATAACAAAGGCAGACTACAAAATTAAACATGTTGATATGGGGCTTGCAACACTTGAAGGTGATTTATACCATGCTAACTATTTAGTTAATGCTTTGATTAAGAGGGTGAAAAAAGAGAGAAAAGAGAAGGTGAAGTTACAACCTTAAGTCCTTACTTTAGGTAACTATATCTCTTCCATGGTTACTCCTCCGACACCCAATGGAGCCTCAAGTTCTTAGGTAGAAGGTATTTATATTCTCACCATTCAACAAATTAAAAAGAATCTGAGTTACTCCAGAGTAGCGAGTGAATGTGTTAATAATATGTCTTAGGAGGCTATTTTCTTTATCAACAAATCCATACTCTTCTATGCTTGGGTTACTAATAAGAGGAAAGAATTGGTAGCAAAACTTCAACAAGTCAGGAAAGAGCAGACTAGCCTCTATGTTTTTTTTCAAGAAGTGAAAGAATTAATTTCAATGGATCGAGAAACATTGACCGGTGAGAAAATTGTGAATGATCCTAAAGAACTAGACCCTTCCTAGTCTGATTCATTGGAGTGGAAACTGAATATGTATGATAACTTGGTGGGAGAAATTAATAAAACACTTGAGTGATACTTTGAAATGTTTGTTGAGATTAAAGATAGTTTTCATAATCTAGATGTGGAAATTACTAACGAGTTTGATGAAAAGATTTTGGATATGAAGGAGGTTTCTCTAAAATTCAGGGAGATATTCAATAAGGAAATAGTTGATCCTGCTATAGTGACTTGAGAGTCCTTCCCAAAACTCAATAGATTGTAGATTCATCGAAACTCATACAAATCTAAAGAGAATAAAAGATCTGAGACATTGGTCGAATCTGATATTACTTTAGCCAAGTGGAGAACCAAATTACAAATTACTACAATGCCCAGAAGTAAAGATATATTTGTAATTGTCACTAGGTATCATGATTACAGGTCCAAGATGAAAATACATGAAAAGTTGTTGGAGCAAGAAGTGGTTGAAGTTCTGGAGGATGAAGGCGATGAAGTGGAAAGAAATGATGCGTATTTATTTTTAGCTTTTCATGATAGTTCCTTTAATTTTGGCTCTTTTAAGTTAAAAACTATTTTTATTATGGGGTATGGTTGTTCTCAAGAAACCATTACCAAAGACAATTTGTTATGCTTTAAATATGGGCTTAGTCGATGCAGATAGGATCTTTTGGGAAAACCTTTCATTTTCCTCATGAGAACAAAGTTTTTATATTTTGAAGTTTCTGCAGTTATCTTTCAATATAGAAAACTCATATGGCTAAGTTCATGCAGGAATAATCTTTGAATTGCGGTGTATGGATTGATTCTTTTATTTTGAATATCTTTCCATGATTATCTATGTTGATGTTGAGAACATTTGATAGATTGTGTTGTTGTTGAATTTTTATCTTTGAATGAATGTTTATGGCAACAGTTTGAGTTCAGTTGAAGGTTTTCATTAGTTCTGGAAGTGGTTAAAGTCTTTGCACTTTTGGTTTATATTTAGATATTGCTATGCCTTTCAAAGCTTTTTGGTTAAAAGTAGTCTGAATTTCTATTTGTATGTTGTAATATGCATATCAAAAAGATAAAACTAAACACACATCAACGAAACGTATTACATTAATGAAATTGAAATAAAAAAGAAATATGTTATAACTATTCATTCAAAGTCGTTCCATTTTCCTCTATTCTCAGTGATCTCTCAATTCATTCTCTTAGATTTGTATGTTGCACATGAATCTACAAGATGGCAACCTGAGAAACGAGATCCTATATGAAATGCAAAGCTAAATGCCTACATCTACATGTTTTTGGTATTTTTGATTACAATGCTAAATGATATGATGCAATGCTACTATATTCAAAATGATCCTAAGATGATTACTATTGATGAAGATGTAAATCTAAATGAAATGCCATATAAAACACAAAAATTACTAAGAGGATTTTTGTAGCATAATTTTATGATCAAATCATTCTTGAAAAGTTGTAGAATGATCTCTTATTTATAGATTTTTCTAAGCCTTGGATGAGGTGGCAAAGATGAACATTTGAGATCGTGATCCTGGGACATCAATGGTGGAGCACAAAGAGGTTGGAGGAATTCATGGAGGCTGCTCCACTTGGAAGAACAAATTATCCAAGTGTCAAAGAGCATCAATTGAAAAAAGGAGCCATGTGTCTCCAAAGAGGTTAGGAAGTTGAGAGGTTGGAGAGAATATTCCAAATTTAAAAATTAGGAATAAATGAAATTGTTTGACATGTGATGAGGTGGAGGATGAGTTGGAGGAAGAGGATTTGATGTGACAAATGTGACAAATTTGAATTAAAAATTCAATTTAAATGAAGGAAGGGAAATTAACTAAATGACAAATTATTTAATTTGTAAATTTAATTAATTTAAGAGAGAAAATGAATTTTGAATAGAAGAATTAAAGAGGTGAACTATACAAATAAATTTATCAATTTATTTATATAAGTAGAAGAATTAAGATTATTTTTAAATAATTGGTATTTAATTAATTATGCTCTAGACAATTTTTATGTGTACACATTTTGCCCCTCTTTGAAGTGATGTGCGTAGACGCATTGCTTCAAAGAAAAATATCTTGTCAGATCATGATGATAAAAAAATTGACACACCTCAGACGTGATAATGGATAGGTGATAGATGCTCCCTCACGAGATAAATTGGTGAATTTTTTGGATTTTTTGAAAAAAATTATGATTTGTGAAACTTTTGATGATTTTGACATTTTCAGCATGCTTCAACAATTTTTCCCCCGAAAATGGTTATGAAATCTACCCGAGTTGATGAAATGATTAATTAAGCTCCTTTGAAAATTAAAATAAATCATTTCCATAAAATCCCACTTAATTACCCACTTAAAAGGTAAAAAGGGGTAAAAAGAACTTCATTTGTGCATTGTGCTTTTGAAAAATTTGAGAGATTGAGCAAGTTTGAGCATTTGGAGCAAAGTGGTGATCCCAATTCAGACTCATCGATTTGAGCGTACATGATGACACAACCGCCCGACAGTGTATGGACCTCCGGTATGAAACCTTAATCCTCTCTTTGCGAATTTTGAAAATGATTTTTCCTGCTTTTTTGAAATTTTTGAATTTTACGCCAAATGTTTTAGCGCATCCATAGGATAGAATAGTGCATGCATCGATTGTTTTAATGCATAGATTTTACCAGATCGTAGGTTGGATAAAGTAGCACATCCATGCATTGGAGTAGCACATATGTGGATTGTTATGGTGCATAGATCAAATTTTCTAGAGCATTTGTGTTTTAGCGCATAGAAGCGTTGTAATGGCACATCCATGCCAGAATTAAGAATTTTTTTATTTTTCTCCTTGATTTTGATGTTTTAGATCATGTCAGCCTTTGAGTTGATGTTGAGTGATGATGTTGATAGATAATATGATGATTGATCTCATGATAGGTGAGATTCGATGACTAATTGATGATAATTGACCTCATGATAGGTGAGGATCAATGATAGGTTGATTGATTAACCTCATGATAGGTGAGGTGCAATTGATAGTTTGTTTGTTTGTTTGATTGATTGATAGGTTGATTGCTTGATTTGATATCATGCTGATTGGGGATATGCTATGATGATAGGAGAATTTTGGTGTAATGATGTCTCAGGAGCGATTCCCGAAGATGTGGGATATAATCCCATAGCTGGTACAGGCTAACATGGATGTGATTGAAAGATGTGGGTTGTACTACCTTATTCACATGCCCTAGATTAGGATTAGTCAGGCACTACTAACAACACTAGCAGATAGGTGGCATAGCAACCACAACACTTTTCACTTGGCAACTGGTGAGATGACTGTGACACCAAAGGACATATACCAGATTCTTCAGATTCTTGTGGTTGGAGAGGTAGTTGTTTATGATGCCACTTAGCAGGGTGGGACAAATGCTCTTTGGAGGATATTTCATGATGACTAGATTAGTGGGTATGAGATACCTTGGTAGGAGATGTTTGAGAGTTATGCCCTGTTACCTTATGTGTTTGCTGGTTTTGTGGGTGGTTTTCTATGTCCCAACCGTAGGTCAAAGGACTATCTATTGGTTGGGGTTGCACACTGGAGCAGATGATACTACAAGGGACCTGATATGCTTGGGGTTCATGCATGCTTTCCCATCTTTACCATGATCTACATCAGGTAGTTTACCTTGGAGTTTCCAACCTATTAGTCGGGGTCACATTACTTCAGATCTAGGTGTGGGAGCATATAGCGGTGACACGGCCAGAAGTGGATAGACATTGGCCACATGGGAGACCCTATGTTTATGGATATAGCAAGCCAATTGTTTAGCATAAGCTGGGAAAACTGGAGTATTGGAGACATGCACTGGATGACCTGAATACTATGACATGGTGGCCCTACTTAGATTGCGAGCAATGGGTAGAGGATCAGCTAGAGATGCCTTATGTATGCACCACCATATTTTTGATTGGGCAAACATGATTGATTATCGAGAGGTTTCTTGTGGGTAGAGTACACAAAAAATATGTTAGGGTATAGGGTATGCCATAGGGAGTAGCCCACTATGCCCATAGGCATCATGATATACTAGATTGGGGGCCCCTTTTATCATATGATGCAGCTTATCAAGAGTACTTTAGGTTACAACTAGTGGCATGGGATTATCATCCTAAGGTCATAGATGCAATTATGACAATTGAGTATTCGTAGTAATTTTTTGTGCATCCATTTCCCAGACTATCTAGTCTGGATGAGCCAGGGCCATTGTTGGATGATGATGAGGAGAGGGAACTCAGATGTAGGAGAGGGAGGGGTGATGGAGAGGAGGAGGAGAGAGTTGTGGGAGGGGATGGAGGAGGAGATGATGACAGAGATGGTGATGGGGGAGGTGATGATGGAGGAGGTGGTGATGGGGGAGATTGAGGCAGAGGATTTGATGTGAGCGATGCCCTGATACCTCATCATCGAAGATCCTTGGTGGATGCAACACAACAATGTGTATAGATTGGGGTGCCATCGCAACAATAATAGGCACAAATCACTACCCTACAGGCATAGTTGGCTCAGGCCCAGAGGCAGGTTGCTACATTACAAGAACAGGTATAGACCTTGCAGGCATAGGTAGCCTAGGCCCATACATAGCTACAGGCACAGGGATAGGCACATGCCCAGATTTCCACCTTGATGACAAAGAGGGATGTAGCTTGATGGTAGGGAGAGTGGGTAGTGGTCATGGCCAATAGGTTACAGAGTGTAGTCGCAGGATCCAAGATGGGTTGTATGCTAGGAGAGCTTCGCTAGTCTTCCAAGGAGGTAGAGTATTACCATGGCAGATATTATGAGGCAGTGCTCGCAAAGCATCCGGTTAGTTATATGCAGTAACGATCAGGGAAGACATAATCGAGGAACACCAGTAGGGGTGTCATGTAGCCACTTCCAGGGGGTCCACCGGGTGGAGCTCCTGGGGTAAGTCCATCTAGGGGTAGCACCATAGAGCCCCGTGATCAGTCGTGATGTATTTGTTGAGACATTGATGTACACTGATTCAGAGATATTTATGATATTGTCCCATTTTTGATTTTGTATCTCTTCCCATTTGGATATCATTTGTACACTTGAAATTATTATTTTGAGGTTATATGATATGCAACAGTGATGATTTTGATCTATATGCATTTACATGATGTTTTATGATGGATTCTTATTATGGATGTATGTTTATTTATCTCATTTATGCTATGCGATGTTTTATATGATCATGCGATGTTTTATGGATGGATGCATTAATGAATTGATGATGTATGATTCTATGTGTTGATGAATGATGCATTTATTATGATGTATGAGATGGATGCAATATGATATGGGATGCACTTTATTTTTGTATTTTTCACATGTATATATTGATGATATGGACGAATGAATGAATGTGAAATAGATTATTATATGGAATGGAAAATGTATGATTTAATATGTGTGTATGAATGATTTATGATTTCCAATACATGATAAATGAAAATGTATGTATGTATGATGATGTATGGGTGGATTATGATGATGTTATTATCGATGATGCTCTATTCTTTGTAAAAAAAAAATGTAATCATATGAGTAAATGTAAAGATGGATGTATGATATGAAAATGCCTATGCTGTATTCGTGTATCTATGCAATGCAATGCAAATGCATGATAAACACATGGATGGGTGGATGATGAATGATTCAGGATAAATGATTTCTTTTGGATGTTTCTGATGCATATGTATGAATATATGATAATGTAAATGTATGACCTAAATGCATGAATGAGTATAAATGGATTATGATGGTGCATGTATTGTGATGTTATTATGAATGATTGCTATGATGAATACCCATATGGATGGTCTATGTATGAACAAAAGAATGAATTTATTATGTTACCAATGTATGATATGAATTATGAATGAGAATGTTATTATGGATGATGCTCTATTTTTTTGTGTTTTTTCAAATGCGAATGCATTATGATTGTAATGAGTTATGATAATGTCCTATTTTGGGATTTTTCATGATGCAAAGATTATGATGAATAAATGCATGGATGATTTGTGATTTGTGATTTTTTGATAGATGCAACTATTATGATGGATGTATGAATGGATGTAGGATAATTATTTCTAATTATATGATATGGGAATGATAATGCAAATTGCTTTCTAATGATATGATATGGAAATGATTATGCAAATGAATGATTTTTTTGTTATGTCAAGTGTACTCAATATTTGGGTGAGAGATAACATCATGTTGAGAGTTTCCAAGCATAGAAAAATCTATAAAGAAAATACATAATTAATATGAATGCAACCCTAGTTTAGCCATGAAAACCTAACTATGCAATGTTGCCATCTGATTCATCATGCTTTGTATCATCATTGAGTTTTTTATTATGTTGAAAATTGGTACAAACATCAATGGTATAATTAGACCATGATGACCTGAGTACAACTTCCATACAACTTTCATTGAGTTTTGATAGTACAAGATAACACAATCATCTAGGTATAATTGGACCAAGATGACCTAAGCATAACTTGTGTAAACAAACAAGAGTTAATTGTTCTCCCATGCAAATTCAAAAATGTCATCAATGATACTTTGTAGAGCATGTCGCATGATAATTTGCACACTAGTAATGATTGACTCATAGACAATAGAAAAATAAAAATATCATTATCAATCATAGCCCCTCGAGTTTGTGACATCATCGAGGTACTCCAAAGAAATGATAACAACAATCAAAGTATAACAATTGAACATACGTGCCAAAGTGATCCAACCATGATTCAGAAGATTGTACGATGAGATTCAGTTTGTTTTGTTGTTGATTTGGATGGTCGATTTGATTGATTGATTGATGTTCAATGTTCAGTTTGATGGTTAGAGTGATTTGTTGTTTTTGTCGAGTTTTGTTTGTTGTTTTCCCGCCAATGAGTTCAGGATTTTTCCCCTAGTGGAAAACAAACCAGATTATTATGGTTATGCACAATGATCACCAAGCCAAGGTGGAACATGACTATGATGCCGAGATATGTACAGGAAGCTCATTTTATGATGGGCATGAAGGCTTAATGATGGAAAAGTTGGATGGTCAACACACGTTAAAATAGATGGAGAAGTCGACCCCTCATAAGTAGCGCTTGTTTGCTAGGTTTTCACTACTTGCTTTAATTGCACTTTTTCAGATTTTATGATTTTTTTGTTGTTACCAAGACACCTATTTGCTAGTTTTTCACCAAGGTAACGATTTTTTTAGATTTTTCACTTTTTTGTATTTTTTCAAGAATTTTTTTGATGTTTTTGATTTTTTGAGGACTTTTTCTGATGTTTTTTAATTTTTTCAGGACTTTTTCTTATGTGATTTTTTCAAGACTTTTTCTAATGTTTTTTGGTTTTTTTAAGACTTTTAGGCCTGCACTGGTTGCATTAGGTGTAGAATTTCTTCAAATGAAGGTTGTTCATCAGTTCTTCAAATAGACCCCCTTTTGGTGTGGATAATAGATATGCCCCTAAACTAAACACTAATACAATAACAAAAGGGCCTAATGAATTTGGCTCAAATTTTCCTTTCTTCTCTCAATCTTGCTAATTGCAGATATTTTCCTTTAGTACTAAATCACCTACCTGAAATGTCCTAGGTTTGACCTTGTGATTGTATCTCCTAGAAATTCTCTATTCATATGCTTTTAGGTGATCCACTGCAAGCTGACGGTGTTCATCCAACAATTCCAACTCTTGTAATCTAGACACTCGGTAATCTTCATCTGAAATGAGACCTTTCAAGGACACATAGAGTGATGGTTTCTCAACCTCAATAGGAAAGATGGCTTTAGATCCATATACAAGGGTGTAGGGTGTGGCTCATGTGGGAGTGTGGATGCTAGTGCGATATGCCCATAAGTAGGGTTCAGTTGAATATGCCAATCATGTCCAGCATCATTGATAGTTTTCTTTAGAATCGTCAAGATAGTTTTGTTGGAAGCCTCTACTAGCCATTTCCTTGAGGGTAATATGGCGTAGAAAACTAATGTTGGATATGGAACCTCTCATAGATTTCTTGTATGTCCTAATTCTTGAAAGGCCTGGCATTATCAGTGATAATGGACTGAGGGATACCATACCTATAGATGATGTAGTTTAGGATGAATGATGAGATCTGCTTTCCTATGAGGGTGGTTATAGGCATGGCTTCAATCCACTTTGTGAAATACTCAGTGGTTGTGATGATGAACTTGTGTCCATTGGATGATGACGGGTGAATCTTACCTACAAGATGTAATCCCCATTGAAAAAATGGCCATGTTGATATGAAGGGTTCCAACTCTTGTGTGGGTGCATGGATAAGATTACCATGTATTTGGCATTTCTGACATATTTTGACAAATTGGAAGGACTCCTCCATATTTGGCCAGTAGTACCCCAAACAAAGGTGTTTCTTAGTGAGGATTATACCACTTGAATGAGTGCCACAAATATCCTCATGCACTTCTTGTAAAGTCATTTTAGACTCATCGCATTTTAGACATTGTATGGGAGTTCCATCAAGACCTCATCAGTAGAGTACATCCGCTATAAGGGTATGTCGGGTGGCTTGGCGGATGAAGTTTCATTTTTGGTTTTGGGAAAGATTGGGAGGAAGGGTATTATCTTTTATATAGGTGTAGATCTTCTCATAGATCAAGGTATCAGAATCAACTAGGTGACATATGTGTTGGGACTCAAGA
Organism: Sequoiadendron giganteum; assembly: GCA_007115665.2. NCBI lineage: Eukaryota > Viridiplantae > Streptophyta > Pinopsida > Cupressales > Cupressaceae > Sequoiadendron > Sequoiadendron giganteum. The sequence continues at coordinate 298,721,195 of CM021109.1, forward strand.
TCATCATAGGAAGGGGTAAATAGTTCCACAATGAACTCATAACAACTTTGTTTCTTCAGAATTTGTTGCAAAGAAGCAATGGTAGCCATAGCATCGGTAGCTTTGTTGTCAATCCTTGGGATTTCAACAAATTTAATGTCAAAAAAATATTTCTTGAAGTAATCAATCATCCTTTTATAGGGCATCAGTTTGTCATCCTTTGTTTGGTAATCATCATTGACTTGATTAATAACTAGTTGACAATCCCCGTAGACTTGTAGCTCTATGATTTTCCATTCTACAACTATCTTGATTCTAATGATCAGTGCTTCATATTCTGCCATGTTGTTGGTGCAGGGAAACATTAGTCAGTATGATTTTTGAATAGTATTCCCTTGGGGAGTGATGAATAGAATTCCCACTCCCAATCCATGTTGAGTATATGAGCCATCAAAATACAATACCCACTTCTTTGTTGTTATATCTAGGACATCCGCATCTAGAAATTCAACGTGTAGGGGGTGATCATTATGAATCGGTGCCTCAACTAGTTGGTCGATGATGGATTGCCCTTTGATTTCTTTTCTGTCAACATATTGGATGTCAAATTCACTAAGTATCACTACCCACTTGGCTAATCTTCCCATCAGATTTGCTTTGCTAAGGAGATATTTCAACAAATCTATCTTGGCCATGAGTTTGATTGTATGAGTCAGCATATAGTGGTGCAATTGTTTCATAGCGAACACTATTGCTAGACAAGCTTTCTCAATGGATGTATAGTTGATTTCATAACCATTTAAATTTCTACTGATATAATAGATCACTCTCTCCTTTCCTATTGAATCTTGTTGTGCTAACAAATCTCCCAATGACCGATCAGTTATGGATATATACAATAAGAGAGGCTTTCCTTTTTCTAGTGGTGCTAGGATAGGTTGAATCATTAGGTATTGCTTCAGTTGATTGAAATCTACCTCACATTTCTCATCCCATCGAAAGGGAACATTTTTGTGTAGCAAGCAGGTAAAAGGATGGGTCTTATCAACTAGTTGTGATATGAATCTTTTGATTGACTAAAATCTTCCTTGAAGGGACCTTAACTAATTGATATTCTTTGGAGGTGGAATTTCCATGATAGATTTTACTTTTGTAGGGTCCACCTCAATACCTTTTTCTAACACTATGTATCCTAATAGCTTTGTCGATATTACCCCAAACACACATTTCTTTGGATTCAGGGGAACATTGAACTTCTCTAGCCAAGTGAATATTTTGTCTAGTATCTCCAAGTGTCCTTCTCTAGTGTATGATTTGGCCAACAAGTCATCCACATAATCTTCCATAAAGGTATGCATCATGTCAGAAAAGATGGTTGTCATGCCTCTCTGATATGTGGCTCCTGCATTCTTCAATCCGAAGGGAATGATGTTCTAGTAGAAAGTGCCTCAAGGGCAAGTGAAATCTATTTTATCTTGGTCTTCAAGTTCTATCTTGATTTGGTTGTAGCCAAAAAGAACCATCCATGAGTGACAACATGCCATGACCTGTTGTTAAGTCTACAATGATATCAATGTTTGGCAAGGGAAAATCATCTTTCAGATGGGCTTTGTTGAGGTCTTTGAAGTCTGTAAAAATCAGTATGCTTCCATCAGCCTTTGAAATAGGTACAATGTTAGATATCCATTCAACATAATCAATGGGTCTAATGAATCCTACATCCAATAATTTCTTTAGTTCTGCCTTCACCAATAAGGCAATGTGGGCATGCATTTTTCTCAACTTTTGCTTGATTGGTTTGACTCCTGGAGGGAGGGATAAGTGGTGCATGATGAGATCCGGGTCTATCCCTAGCATGTCTGCATATGACCAAGAAAAATTGATTTTCCACTCTTCAAATAACTTGATAAATTTAGGCTTCTCTTGTTCTATCAAAGATTTTGCTAGATGGAGAGTTTTTATTGTATCTGCATTGCCGATATTGATGGACTGTATTGGCTCGATCAGAAATTTGGATCTTTCATCGAAGTGCTCTGAGAGAGTGTCAAATTTCCCATCCTTCGATGCCTCGAAGAGGTTTTCACCATCGGATACACTCTTTATTTTTATTCTTTCTTGATCTGATACTGTCATGGAATGGTTTTCACCATCAGATATTTCTTTTGTTTTACTCATTTTCCAGCTGGGAAATTTGGCACCCCCTGTTTGGGATCTTCGTTATGATGTTCAATGGTGGAGCCTATTTTAGGATTGTTAACACAAAGGAATTTCATGATGGCATCATTGTTTGAAAAGGTGGGGATATCGATAGGCTATGTTTGGTCTCAATCTATGAGTTCAGGATGTACCAATGGTAGGGAATCATCAAATGGGTTCAGGTCAAAGGTTGTAAGGGTCCTGATAGAAAAATAATCATTGAGAAATACCATGGAAAGGTTGAGGTCTATGATATTACTCTCTTTTGATTGATCTATCTCACTAAGAGTCATCTTCGCTTGAGCCATCGATATTTTGTGATCCTAATTCAAGTGGTCTCGGCCTTGAGCTTTGTCCCTCCTCAAGTGTGGGCGTATACTTTTGTACCACATCAATGTCATTATCATTATAGGACTCTTGTGATAGTTAATCACATTCATATTCATTGGAACCAATTTCATAGTGATCACTAGCTTGGAGCTGTAGGATTCGTTCAACAAACTTTTTTTTTAGGTCCTCCTTTGTTTCTTCATCCTTTTGATGCTCTTTATATCCTAAACCTGTCTTATCTTTTGGATTGATCATGATGGGATGGATGGGTTCCATGATGCCTTGTTTTCTTTTACTAATAGGTCCTTGTCCCTCATATCCCATATTTTCCAAGTTTGAAAATCCTTTGTCGTACTGAGTGGTTTGGACATTAGCCATTACAACTTGAGAATCTGTTTCATCCTTGTAAATAAAATTCAAAATATATTTGTCATCAGATTATTCTACTTGCGTGCTTGCTTTTATGAATCGACCATAAAAAACTATGACAGTTTGTGAAGATCATTGTGATGAGGTTGATGGTTGTCCATAGGACTTTGGTGAAGATAACTATGAAAGACATAGGGATTGCTCAATGGAATATTCACCCACACCTTTGTCTTTGAATTACTATTTCTTCTCAAATTTTTTGGATAGGGCATCAAGGTTAGCCTCAGAATTGGTGGATGTAGAGGGGCTAGCTTCTTCCTTTTTCTTGAGCTACTTGGATGAAGAACTTGTTTGGCTTCCTTCATTGGAGGACGTGACTGGTAGCTTTGACAAGGGATTGGCATGACTTGAATTACTGGGAATGTGAGATGTAGAGGCGAGAGCTTCTTGGTCATGAGGCACAAATACATCCTAGACTGACTTGAGGGTATTGCAATATTGAGGGCTATTAGAATTAGCAGGAATGGTAATCTCTTACCCATTGCAAGGAAATTTCAGACATTGATAGCATGTTGAGGGGACTGCCTGCATTTCATGGAAACAAGGATGACCCAAGAGTATATTATATGTTAAGTCTTTATCCAGGACTTGGAAAACCACATTATTTTGAATTGGCCCTACTTGAATTGGAAATACAATTAGGCCCTTTGAAGCTCTTTTCTCATCATCATATGCTTTGATAGTGATCTTTTTCCTTACATCTATTGCATTTTCAGAGAAACCCAATGCACAAACAAGCTTTAGAGTACATATATTAAGACCGACTCCCCCATCTATTAGGACGTGCTTGACATGACTTTTATGTATAAGGACCATGATGTGGAGTGTTGCATTATGTGGATGGGTGAGAGATACACCAACATTCTCTGAAAATGATAAGCAATGAGTTGCAATCAGATGCCCCACCATGGCTTGGAAAGCGCAAAATTCCAAATTATTTGGTACCATGTATCAATTAGGGCTTTTTCCAAAATCTCCTTGTGGGCGGGTGAGATTTTAAGGAGCTCCAATATTGATATTTGTGCTATAATCTTTTGGAGCTGATAAAAAATGTTAGATTTATGAGATGGGGCAGTGGGTGTTTTGGAAGTGCTTCCTTTTAAGACATATTTGGATTGTGCCCATGTGGTCATATTTATAGGCACATTCTCTTGTTTTCCTTTGATTTGTTTGACATTGATTTGATTATCTGTTACAACTGTTAGATCTCAAAAATGTAGGTTTTAACCACGAGAGGTTGCCAAGCTCTCTCAATATTTTTGACCAACGTACAAGGCCAATTAACATAATTGAACCTTCTTCTCTTTAGGCTCTACTAAACCTAGGTAGGTGCACCTATGTGTATGTTGCAGATTTGAAATATATTTCCTGCTCAATCAATCTATTCACAATGGCAATTGGAAGTGAATAGATAAAATCATAACTACTACTCCTACTACACAAAAGAAAGAATTTAAAAATGTTGTTTTGTCATGAATTTTAACTTTTGGGTTGTGGCAGATCAGTGCCTTCTTTCCACATGGGCAATGGAGTCAAAAATCAAAAATTGCATGTTTTTCCCTCTCTGGCTTAATTCAAGTTGCTAGGCACTTTGAAAAATGAAATTCTATGACTGGCATATAACTTCACTAAATTTATGACTTGCATAAATTGTGTTGGAATTCTTTCTTAACATGTTCTTCTTTAACTATCCAAAAGAAATCCTTAAATCATTGTGACTTATTTAAAATAATTTAATTCTGACTTGCAGACACCAGTTAATTGAATCACACAAAATGAAAATGCACCTTGACAAATCAGGAATATACTTGATATGCTGACTTGAATGATTAAAAGACCTCAAGTTGGAGACAACCAGATAAGAAATGTAAATTATTATATCACAACAATTGAGCACAAAAAGGATTTCACCAATTTTAAAATATTCTATCCATTGATCTGCTTCAAAAAAAAGGTCTATACATTATTTGCATTCCCAATCTTTATTTCTGCAATTATCTAACTGTTCCTAACTACTCCCTCCTTTTTCTCTAATTTTTCAATACATATATACAATACATTTCTAAGGGTCATGACCCTTCATTAGTTTGGGTAGAAATGGTTCACATTCTTTAGCAAAAATAAAATATTTAATTAGTTTCCTTTCTGGAAAATTAAATATTTTTACCACAATCCTGCATTTTGTTTTATTTTAACATTTTAGCATTTTTCCCGCTCTTTAATATTTCACTTCTCCGTATTACAGGGAAGCTTCTTTCATCCTTACCGCTTTACTGCAGTCTCTTTATCTGCACCCAACAGTTATGCAGTGACCAACTCCTCACTGTCATCTTTTAGTGCTTTACCATGGTCATCATCTTGTCCTCCCACGGTATCATGGTAAAATTTCATGTTACTTTCACAGTCTACCACTCTACCGCGGTCTACCTATCTGCTCCCTGTGGTTCTACGGCAACTAATGCTGACCGCCACCTTCGCTGTCTACTGCGCTACCGTGGTTTCCATTTCCTCACCCTACGGTTCCGCGGTGACCAACATTTATTGTCATCGCTCGTCGTCTACCACCTTACCCCAGTCTCTTTGATGACCCTCCACAGTGTAGCGGTAACCTTCTTGCACACCACACAATCACGGGCTCTACTTCAACTCCCTGTGGACCGACAATAAGGGTTATCATGACTGGTCTTAACCATGATACCACGAGCCACCCTACAAGGGACTGCAGTATAGAGGTAAATGATATTGGCTAAGAAGGATGGATGATAATGCAGCGGTGTAAGATATTTAAGCATAATGAAAGGCGGTAAATTATTTTTTATGAAAAAGATAGTGAAATATATGGGTTCAAATGGGTAAAGACCTTAGGATTTTCATGGAAAATTCTAGTTCTAATAGTGGCTCCTGTTGGGGATGAGTGATTTTTCCAATCACTGCAAGAATCTAGAATATCACTGGGAGATCAGACCAAGACAACAAAGGATGTGAAAAATTAAGGCAAGGGAAGATGGAAGGAATGAAAAGATGAAGGAGATGGAAAATGGAGGAAGTGAAAAGATGAAGATGGAAATGACCCTACACTACTGTACATGGAAAGAAAATAATGTTTTCAATGAGGGAACTCTGGGATTGTCCATGTGCTGGAAATTCCCAACCCCTTTTAAGTTCCTAAACTACTGTGCATAGAAAAATAATGTTTACGGAGGTTTGTTAAGAATTGTCCATGCATGGGAAATCCTTAATCCTCTTCAGCTGTTGTGGTCTAAAATTCAAACCATAAATGATGGCCCAAGGCCATCCAAAAGAAGGCCTATCCTTTCCTCTATCATAATCTTTATTCTGATTTGAGTTAATTAGGTTCTTCTTGAAACTATTCATTCCATCTGCCCTGCTACATGCACTGTCATTGAAAACCTTCAGGAAATTATTGTGTTCAACTTGACTCATATTCCTTTCACCACTCTGCAGTTCATCATATGATAAATATTTTTCACCTTCATCATACAAAGTGTATCCACATTCAATGGAACTTTCATTGTTTTTCTCATTATTATGTATTGCTAAATGATCTTACAGCTGTATTGGGACTTGAAAATCTGAATACTTCTCTTGGAAATCTAAAAATTCTATTTCATCAACATCTTCTAAAACAATCAAATCAGAAATATGTTTTATCTCTTCCCTATTACCAGTTGGTAGTGACACATAATTTTGATCTATATAGTCATCCTTACACACATTTGAATCAATAAATGTTGAACACTGACCATCAATGATATGCAAACCAATATCTTTCTCCTGTAGGCAAACATTGTTCAAGTCACATACCTCTTCTTGGACATAAATGGATTCTTGATCAGCTTCAAAGGTTTCTTCAGTACTTTGAGAAATGCACATGGAATCATATGAATCATTACACACAGTACTCTCATTGTCAAAGCAAATGTAGGCTGGACCCAAAACTCTAGAATCATCCTCGTATGCACATTTCTTGTATTCAAGAGTTTACAAATCTGAAACCTGCTCACTACTAAGTGAACATGTTTCTTCCAGATCTTCTACTATTTCTCCCACTTCTTGATCTCTAGAAGAACTGCAAGAATCACCCTATTGTAGATCAAAATCCTCAAGTTCATCTTCACAATCCGTTATGCAGGAGATACTATCCATATATTCATTATTGGAAGGCATGACATCCTCTTCTATTTCAGTTTCTAAAGCATTGTTTTCAATGTTATGAGAGTGTGTACATGGCTGTCCCTTCATATCATCTGAATCATGGTTGATGTATTCCCCAGATGGTGTGTCCCCGACAATATCATTAGTGTTGCAATCATCTCCCAAGGTGGAAGATTGGTCCTCAACAAATTCATCTTCATATTCACCAGTGATTTCACCATTTTTATGCCTTCTTTCATCTATGGTACCCATTAATTTACTCATCTGGTCTATAGTAACTGGCTTCAATGACTAAGACCAATAAATGGAGTTGGGTTCGTATACCCTCATGAACTGCTCAACCAAGTGTGATTCAGACTTATTAGGTAGGGAACTAATAGGAATTTGCATATAGGCATCCATCATTCTGTTGAACAAATCACATCCCCATTCTCCCTCATGTCTCCTTATGTTAAGAAAGGCATCCACAAGATTTTTACCTCTCTTTTTTATGAAGGAACACACCATTTTTCTTTGTAAATTGTTGATTTTGACATGTACCTTGCTATAGATTTTGATTTACACTTCCATGAGAGATGACATTGTGTTGCACATTTTGATATGGCATTTGGTACTAATATGTACAATGCTCAAGATATGGATTTTCTGATCCTGATAGCTTACAAATCTTTTCCCAGGAGGGATAGGGTAAATATTCATTTGGTGTGATGACTGAGATGCATAAATATTCAGCTATGAATAGAGTGAATTACCTTCATTTCTGAAGTTATCAGTTGTATTATGTGGTACTTGTGGTGTCCAAGATCTACTGGCATCTGTGTATTCAGATGCATCTAAGACACATTCAACTCCCAATTGTAGCAATCCTTGATTCAATCGTAGCATTTGTTGGTCCAATTGTAGTCTTTGTTGTTTCAATTCCTTAAACTCTCTTATTGAAAGCTGCCTCCACACTTCTTCTACCATCTTGACAAGAAAATTGACAAAGTGTTATTGTTCCATAATATCTTTGCATTATTTATTGAATTGAAACAGAGTCGCCACCTACTTTTCCCAAAAGTAGGAAAATGTAATGGATTTTGATATTCTTTAGGTTTTCCCTAGCAAAATCCCCTATGAACTCAAGTGAATGCACAATGTGAAAATTTTTATGACTCACCAAACTATTAGATGTGTAACTCGGATGGGGAGTGCAAATGACACAATTATGAATCTCTTGTTGAAGACCAATTTTGAAACTTTGTTGACTCTATAAATAGATAGGCTGAAAAAACTTTTATGAGTATTTCCCTAGCGGAGTCGCCAAATTGTTACATCTCAAAAATGTTGGTTTTAACCACAAGAGGTTGCCAAGCTCTCTCAACATTTTTGGCCAACGTACAAGGCCAATTATCATAATTGAACCTTCTACTCTTTAGGTTCTACTAAACCTAGGCGGGTGCACCTATGTGTATGTTGCAAATTTGAAATATGTTTCCTGCTCAATCAATCTATTCACAATGGCAATTGGAAGTGAATAGATAAAATCATAACTACTACTCCTACTACACAAAAGAAAGAATTTAAAAATGTTGTTTTGTCATGAATTTTAACTTTTGGGTTGTGGCAGATCAGTGCCTTCTATCCACATGGGCAATGGAGTCAAAAATCAAAAATTGCATGTTTTTCCCTCTCTAGCTTAATTCAAGTTGCTAGGCACTTTGAAAAATGAAATTCTATGACTGGCATATAACTTCACTAAATTTATGACTTGCATAAATTGTGCTGGAATGCTTTCTTAACAAGTTCTTCTTTAACTATCCAAAAGAAATCCTTAAATCACCGTGACTTATTTAAAATAATTTAATTTTGACTTGCAAACACCAGTTAATTAAATCACACAAAATGAAAATGCACCTTGACAAATCGGGAATATACTTGATATGCTGACTTGAATGATTAAAAGACCTCAAGTTGGAGTCAACTAGATAAGAAATGTAAATTATTACATCACAACAATTGAGCACATAAAATATTTCACCAATTTTAAAATATTGTATCCATTGATCTGCTTCAAAAAAAGGTTTGTACATTATTTGCATTCCCAGTCTTTATTTCTACAATTATCTAATTATTCCTAACTACTCCCTCCTTTTTCTTTGATTTTTCAATACATATATACAATACATTTCTAAGGGTCATGACCCTTCATTATTTCGGGTAGAAACGGTTCACATTATTTAGTGAAAATAAAATATTTAATTAGTTTCCTTTTTGGAAAATTAAGTACTTTTACCATAATCCTGCATTTTGTTTTATTTTAACATTCTAGCATTTTTCTCGCTCTTTAATATTTCACTTCTCAGTATTACAGGGAAGCTTCTTTCATCCTTATCGCTTTACTGTAGTCTCTTTATTTGCACCCAGCAATTCTGTGGTGATCGGCTCCTCACTGTCATCTTCTACCACTTTACCATGATCATCATCTTGTCCTCCTGCTATATCATGGTAACATTTCATGTTAATTTCATAGTCTACCACTCTACCGCGGTCTACCTACCTACTCCCTATGGTTCTGCGGTGACTAATGTTGACCGCCACCTTCGCTGTCTACCATTGTTTCCATTTCCTCACCCTACGGTTCCACAGTGACCAACATTTACTATCATCGCTCGTCGTCTACTGCCTTACCGCAGTCTCTTTGATGACCCTATGCAGTGTAGCGGTAACCTTCTTGCACACCACGCAACCACGAGCTCTACTCCAACTCCCTGCGGTGCGGCGGTAAGGGTTATCATGACTGCTCTTGACCATGATACCGTGAGCCACCTTGCAAGGGGCCACGGTATATAGGTAAATAGTATCGACCAAGAAGGATGGATGATAAGGCAGCGGTATAAGATATTTTAGCATTATGAAAGGCGGTAAAAAGATTTTTTATGAAAAAGACAGTGAAATATATGGGTTCAAATGGGTAAAGACCTTAGGATTTTCATGGAAAATTCTAGTTCTAACAACAACCATGTCTTGTTGGATATTATGGACTTGATTAGACAGGATGCTTGTGTCATTAATTATTTTTTTGGCTATGATGGTATCTTGTCCATATTGAATGGGAGGATCATTATTTGGATTGTTAGTTGTAACAATTTATGGCATGTTATTGATCTCAATGTCACTTGTTTGGTCTTCGATGACTGAAATATGATAGATAGTAGTGTCATGAACATAAATTATACTTTTTCCTTTGTCGTTCATGGTAGAAGATTCCCATTTGTCATAATTTGGTAAGGGGTTCTTGAATACCCCATGATCAATGTTGGTTTGGGGTCCTTCTATTTGTATGACATTATTGTCAATCAAGTCTTGTATCTTGTGTTTTAATTGCATGCAAATATGGGTTAGGTGACCTTTGCATCGGTGAAATTCACAATAGTGGGCCTCATTCCACCACAATGATTTCACTTTTGGTTCAAAACCTCAGGTTTCGAGTAGAGTGATAAGATTTTCTATGAGAAGTTCTTTCAATGCAGATTCATATGATTGGCCCAAAGATGTGAACTTCCTATGGTTGTTCGATGTTTGGTATGGTACTCTAGGTGGAGGATTATTTTGGTTATTACTATGATTGTTGTTTTTATTCATGTTTTAGTTGGTATTGTTATGATTAGGGGTTTGGTTGGTTTTGGGTGTGATCCCTGATAGATTGAAGATTGGTTTGGTATTATGCATTTCAGTTGAAGTATCATTGCCATTATTCTTGTACTTTTTCCAAAACTTTGGTTTATCATTGTTGGAGGAATTAGTTGAATTGTTTTTATTGTAAACTTTCATAATTATTCTCTTGACCAAAGCTTCTTCAATTTTGATCCCATTTTCAATTAATTTCTCAAAATTTGGGGGACATTTTAATTTGAGCCTATAACTCATATCATCATTTAAGTTGTCAATGAATACCTCCATCTTTTCCTTTTTTGGTATAGCACGAGGGTACCTTAAAAATAATCTTCTCCACCTTTGCAAAAATACTAGGAATGATTCTCCCTTCTTTTGTTTGAAATTGCAAAGCCCCTTCATTGTGATCTCATGTTCAATGTTATACGAATATTGTGTGATAAATTTGTTGACTAATTCCTCAAAATATTTGGTCCCTAGAGGTAGTTATAAGAACCATTGCATACATTTCTCTCCCAAACTGTGTGGGAATAATCTCATCAAGTATGTTTCCTCATGGGAAAATTTGAGGCTCATCATTCAGAATTCCCTTATGTGATCTATTGGATCTGTTTTTCCATTGTATTTATCATATTTAGGGAATTCACAATGTTTGGGAAATGGTATCATGTTGACACTTGGATCAAAAGGGTAGGGGCATATATCTTGTATCGAGTATCTCTTGGTGGTTCCAATTTGCATGTTTTGCATTTTTTGTTGGAGTGTTTGTATTTGTTGTTTTAAACTATCCATGGGGTCATTGGTTCTTGCTTCATTTTTTGTTTCATTTTGTGTTTATATTTCTATCTTCTTAGGAGCTCTTTTTAATTTTGCGATATCAAAATCCTCGAGTAGTTGGACTCCTTTGTTTGCTAACATCAAAAGGTATTTCTCACCCTCCTTTTCAAAGATCCTCTCCATGAATTTTTGAAAATTAGAATCTTGTTGTGCTTGTTCTATGGCTTCATCTGTTATTTCTTCTACCTCATCTCGATGAACTCCAAAAAAAGGATTTTCTTCTCTTTCAGCCATGGTTTTTTGGTCTTCAATTTCTTTTTGTTCAAGCTTTTTCTTTTGCGGGCTCGTTAAAATGGGCATACAGGTGATGAAAATGTACTAATCTTTTTTATCAAAGTTTTTGGAGTGCCAAAGGACTAAGTTAAATTTCATTAAGAAAGTTTGTTTCAGGATGAAGGATGGTGAATCCTGACAAAGGATGATGAATCCTGATGGTGAAACGTAGTTGGTAATTAGAAATAGGTGTGACGATGAGGCACTTTTAGGTGTGTGATCAATGTTTGGTTGAAGGATTTTCACTTGAAAATATTGGTTTCAACAAGTTTGAGACCTTGGTACAACAGAGGAAAGGTCCTAGATTGAAAATAATCCCGAATTATGAGGTTGAAATTTGGACAGACAGGGATTTTAGCTCTCTGGTTTGAAAATTTTATGGATGTGCCAAAAAAGTGAATGTATATGCTAGAATACAGATGCTTTAATGAATACAATGGATGCACTCAAATATGGAAGGTATGCGCCAAAAAAAGCTATGGATGTGCAAGAATAGTAAATGGATGTGCTAAAATAGGAAATGAATGCACTAGAAAATATGATGTATGTTCGAAAATATGATAGGGATGTGCTAGAACAGTAAATGGATGCACCAGGAAATTAGATGGATGCACTAAAATATGATAAGAATGCACCACGATAACAAATGGATGCACCAAAATTAGAAGGTATGCGCTGGGGTAGTCAATGTATGTGCTAAACAAGAAAATGCTCTCTAGTTTTTGATAGTTTAATTAATTTTTTCTGGCTTTTTGGCAGGGAAATCTGATTGTTTGATTGGATATTCTTCTGAATCGGTGGTTGGAGATTTCTTTGTGTGATGTTTTTTCAAAATTTATTTCAAAACATGTTTGTAAAAATATATCAAGCAAGCACAATCCCTAGGGCTATGAAGGACAGTATTTACTGGATTCCCACTTGGATTGCTCCAGTTGTGCTTACTTTTGGTGAATGATTAGAGGCTTGAACAAACTAGCTCCCCCTTGCATTGCACTCACTTCTCGGGTCAGCCAAGCCTCAGTCCTCATGAATCTCCCATGACGGACTTCTCATTTCTACCAAAATCGACAAGAACATGGGACGACTTCAAAGGTTATACCTCTTGCACCAGCAAATAGAAAAGGGATTTTGGCATACTACAAGGGTTTTAGTAAAGGCATTCCATTTGTGGGGGATCATCCATATAGAAAGAAACCACTGTTGCCCTTCTTTTCGGAACAATCCTCATGATACTTGAACTTTCCTCAAGTACCCACACTTATATACCAACTGGAAGTCACTTGTCTTTAGCGTGTTGCCAGTTGGGTCGTTCCCTGGGGTGATTACTTTTTCCCACCAAGAAGGCTCTCTAAGGATTAAAATGCAATAAAATGAATGGGTCTAGCTTTCTGATCACCCAATTGAGGGGAGAGCATACATGCCTACCACCCCACAAACACAATAGACATGGTGTTCAATTATCCTTCTAATTAAGCTATCTTCCTAGCTTAACAAAATTAAATAACAATAAATGCTAGCCCCTACACCAACAAAAATCATTAGTAGTTTCACTTTATCATTCTTTGACAATGTTTTTGAGGTTTTAGCAGAGTCTTTGACAGCGTGTAAAATTCCTACAAAACAAAGAGCCACAAATTAGTCTTCAGAGTTATAAATTTCTGGAAAATAATACTAATGTGCCATAATAGTAAAAAAATGCACTAAACCATCACACAGATGTGCTAAAAGATGTTATGAATGAGCTAAAATAGTCTATGTATGTGTTACAAGAAATTATGTATGCGCCATAAAACTCCCTGTATGTGCCAACAAATTGTATGGATGTGCTGCAGCTCAATTCCACGGATGTGCCAAAATAGAGCACAGATGCATCATAGAATGTTTCGTATGTGCCGAAAAAATTCATGATCATGCTAAAAATTTTCACGTCTGAACCTCTAAAACAAACTTTCCAAAACATTGTTAAAATTAAGGGCTAGTGCCCAATGGTGGGTGCCATTTTATGTGTGTTGTAAAATATGCATATCAAAAATATAAAACTAAACACACATCAATGAAACGTATTACATTAATGAAATTGAAATAACAAAGAAAGCTACTATAACTATTCATTCAAAGTCGTTCCATTGTCCTCTATTCTCAGTGATCTCTCAATTCATGCTCTCAGATTTGTATGTTGCACATGAATCTACAAGATGGCAACCTAAGAAACGAGATGCTATATGCAATGTGAAGCTAAATTCCTACATCTACATGTTTTTGGTATTTTTGATTACAATGCTAAATGATATGATGTAATGTTGCTATATTCAGAATGATGCTAAGATGATTAATAATGATGAGGATGTAAATCTAAATGAAATGCCATATAAAACACAAAAATTAAGATTCTAAAACTAAAATTTCCTTGATAACACTAATATGAACTAAATGCTAAATGCATAATTAAAATTCCATGCAAATTCTCTCAATTACTAAGAGGATTTCTATAGCATAAGTTTATGATCAAATCCTTCTTGAAAAGCTGTAGAATGATCTCTTATTTATAGATTTTTCCAAGCCTTGGATGAGGTGGAAAAGATGAATGGTTGAGATTGTGATCTTGGGACATCAACGGTGGAGCACAAAGAGGTTGGAGGCATTCATGGAGGCTACTCCACTTGGAAGAACAAATCATCCAAGTGCCAAAGAGAATCAATTGAAAGAAGGAACCATGTGTCTCCAAATAGGTTAGGAAGTTGAGAGGTTGGAGTGAATATTCCAAATTTAAAAACTAGGAATAAATGAAATTGTGTGACATGTGATGAGGTGGAGGATGAGTTGAAGGAAGAGGATTTGATGTGAGAAATGTGACAAATTTGAATTAAAAATTCAAATTTAAATGAAGGAAGGGAGATTAACTAAATGACAAATTATTTAATTTGTGAATTTATTTAATTTAAGAGAGAAAATGATTTTTGAATAGAAGAATTAAAGAGGTGAACTATACAAATAAATTTATCAATTTATTTATATAAGTAGAAGAATTAAGATTAATTAATTAAATAACTGGTATTTAATTAATTATGCTCCAGACCATTTTTATGTCTACACACTATTCATTGAATATCTTAGAAGGTAGTTGCTACCTTGTAAAATAAGCAAAGAATCGATAGTAAATCTCATTATATTGGTTCAACTATTGTTACATTTGTCATCTCCATGGGCGATAGAATATAGAGTTAGGTGACAAACCTATTAACCAAAAAAAATTTGGCGACTCCGTTGGGGAGAGCTTAGAAATTTTTTGCATTATGAGTTGCTATATGATTGTTAGTCATGGTTCTTCAAAGGCGTAATGCTCCTGTTCTCCACCCCAACATAGGTTGGTTAGTTGGTGATCAAGAGGATATAGTTACTGGTCTTTTACTATTAACTTGGCAGCAAAGAAGAACCAACCTTCAGTATCATTAAGTTAATGAAGTATTGGAAAAAGAACTTGGTGAGATCATAAGAGAGAACACTTTGCATTTTGAGAACAGTTAAAAAATTGTCTTTGTAGAAAATATTGCAGCTATGGCCAGAAGGGTCAGAGTGCCGACAGGGCCAGTCCCAAACAACCAGCCTAGGAATTAGTTGAACAATAGACAAAATATTCCACAAAACCATTAGTGAGTGGAAGTTGGTGACTCTATAATCTATTTCTTTTGTTCAATTCTGGCACCTAAAAGGTACATGAGGGGAAACAAAAAGAAAGGGATCACTGATGAATATTTTGAGTTACTAGAAGCAGTCGGTTTCTCAACTTTTTTGCCTAACCGAAAAGTTAAATCCAAATCCACTAGTAGAGCACCATCTCCCACACATAGTCCTATTCCTGTTAGAGTTCCTAGTACATCTTGTTAAGTTCTCTTACCTGGCACAGTTCTTCCATTGCAGATAATTTTTCCTATCCCTAACCCCATTGTAATGGCTCAACCTCTACTAGTCCCTTGGGGAGCTATAATAGGTCCCCTCACTTTTGGAGTTGGAGCTCAGTTGCATGATTTGCTAAAGGGTGCAAGAAAAATTATACTAAAATTTAGTGGAGATGGGAAGTTTCTCCCGAGGAACACATGCAATATTTTTTCGCCGCTTCTTCTATTCTGGCTATATAGCATGAAGTTGTTTCCATGAGGCTTTTTACAGAATCTCTAATGGATGTTGCTTCTAATTGGTTTTATTCCCTTCCAAATGGTACTATTAATAATTGGGCTACTTTTAGAAAAATATCTGAAGATAGATTCAAGACTACTAAAAATGACCAGGTCCTAGTTTCTTAGTTGGGGTCTATGAAGAAGGAGATTCATGAGTCAATGAGAGAATTTGCAGCCAAATTCAACAAATTTTTCAATAGAATTTTTGAAAATATGATGCCAGGAGATGAGTTTTTAAAGGCTATGTTTATCATCACTTTGCCACTAAACGTAAGCTTCACTATCAAAAGAGGAGCTACTGATGTGGGAGTTTCTCAACAGTTGGTTGTATCCATTGAAGATGATTTGATTTTAGCAGGAAAGTGGAAGAAGGAATTGTAGACTAGTAATTCTTTGCCCATAAATTCTATTGATCTAGTTATATAGATATTGGCCAATGATATAATTACTCTTAAAAGGAAAATGCCAAAGGTGCCTTCAGAGAAATCTTATCAAGATGTCCCTAGAAGAGATTATAATTATCAAGGAACTCCCAACAAAACATTATCTTTGGGTGCCCTGGCTCAAAGGTTGGAAATTGAATCCACCCCTTCTTCAAGCAAGAATAACCATTATAATTTCCACTTGAATTCAGATCATGATGGGGAAAATTGTCTAGAAATTATTTGATTCATGTAGATGATGTCGATTAACGAAGGTGAAAAGGATCCATATGTGGAGGAGCCAAGTCCATCTCAAGAATTAGTTCTTTGAATTTATACCAAACTTTGAAGCCAAAGAGGATGTATATGTAAGAGTGGATGACCCAAATTGTGCCATCTTTACAAGGGCTCCACATTCAAGAGGGGAGGCATATGGTTCATCATCAATCCTAAATTCTTATTGATAAAACAAAAAAATTAGAGCAAAATGCATCCAAAAGTACAAAAATTGAGGTAACCCCTACACATTCCTTTGATTCCTCTATCACTGGTCAATTTGATATAGCTGAATCATGTAAAAATACAAAATTCCAAATTTCCCAAGTTGAATATCTAAGACTTAATCTTGCAAAGTTAGACAAAATAGTCAAATACATTAGGCAATATCCTTTACCCTCTTAGTGTAATGCCCAAGTGTTCTTGGAGAATGAAATCCCTGTGGAAGAACAAGTATGCACTAATTCTATTGGGAAAAATTCATCTCAACCAAACCCCTTTGCAAAACTAAAACCTTTTTATGTGTCAGTGTATATCATTGGTTTTAGGTTGAGTAATTGCATTATTGATTTTGGAGCCTCAAAGAATGTGATGCCAACCCAAATAGCCAATGCCTTAGGTTTGTCCTTTACATCTTCTTAGGGAAAATTTTATTCGACGGATGGTTCTCCTATTCCTATTATAGGTCAGATCAAAGATGCTAAAGTAGCTTTAGCCGCTTTCCCTAAGAAGAGATTGAAATTAACCATACTAGTTGTTGATATTCCATCTAGATATGGAATGCTCTTGAGCATAAGATTTTGTAAATATTTGGGTGGGGAAATACAAATGGATTGGTCACATGCTTTGATACCATTGGAAGGGAAGTAAGTATGCCTAAACCCTAAACCCAAGACCAAATTTATTGTTCTAAAGTCTGGTGATCCAAGAGCATATATTTTGTTTGTTGAAATAGGGCTAGGCACTTACATGTATGCTTTTGACAAGGAAGGATACCCGAACCTTATTAATATGGATCTAATTGATGAGTTATGGACACTCGAGTTTGATGTGAGTTGTGCTAATATTGGATCAGGTGCAGGGGTAGTTTTAATCTCACCAGATGGCTATAAGTTTCCATTTTATTTCAAGTTGGAATTTGCTAATAATAATAACATAGCTGAATATGAAGCCCTATTACCTAGTCTAAGTGTGGCTAAAGAAAGAGGTATTAGGAAATTGAGAGCTGCGAGAGATTTTGAATTAGTGGTGAAATAGGTTAGGAAAGTTTATAATGTGAAAAATAGTCGGCTTAGACATTATAGGAACAAAGTTTGGGATTGTATAGAAGATTTGATGCCTTTTATATTGAATCAGTTCCAAGAGATCAGAATACTAGGGCTGACTCTCTAGTAGTCTTAGCATCATTACTCTTGCCACATCCTGATTTTAAAAATAAATAATTTCAAATTGAGATTGTGTACTGACCCAGTGTCCCTGACAATGTAAATCATTGGTAGGTATTTAATAATGACGAACAAATCATTGCATTTTTGGAGAAAGCTAAATCTTTTTCTAATATTTTCTTCAAAGGGAGTAATGATAAAAGAAATGAGGTCCTAGAAGGAGAAAGTAGTGCTTTAGAAGGAAGAGAACCTGAGATTATTCAATTAAAAGGGAATAATTTCCTAAAGGTTTAGTCTCTCTTGAAGATTTTTTCAATAGGCATAAACAATATTTGAAGCAAAAGAGAGAAGTTTCAATTAAATCATCTATTGAATTTGAAAAGGTTAATATTGGTACAAAGGATGATCCCAAGATTGTATGCATTGGTAAATATTTTTTTTCTCAAGAGGAGAGGTTGATCTCTTTTCTAATTAAATATAGAGATGTTTTTCTGTGGTGTTATGCTGATTTAAAGAAGTTTAGAAATGGAGAATTACAACATAAGATACCATTGAAGCCTAGCTTAGCACCTTATAGGCAAAAATAATGAACTTATAATCCCAAAGTTGCAGAAGCTATTTTCAATGAAATTGACAAGATGCTGAAGATAGAGATTATTTACACTATCCATCATTCAACATGGGTAGCCAATATAGTTCCTGTGAGGAAGAAAAATGGAGAGATAATGATATGTGTTGATTTCAATAACTTGAATCAAGCATCTTTAAAAGATAATTATCCATTGCCTGTGATGGATCATATCTTGTAGACGGTTTCTAGTTCTAAAATGATGTCTATGCTTGATGGTTTTTTAGGTTATAATCAAATAGAGGTTGCTCTAGAGGATCAACATAAAACTGCTTTCACTATTCCAATTGGTGTTTTTTCATACAGTAGAATGCCCTTTGGCCTTATTAATGCAGGAGCGACATTTCAAAGAGCAATGAATTTATCATTTGGGGATTTAAGGAACAAAATTATTATGATTTATTTGGATGACTTGACAGTGTTTTCTAAGAAGAGAGCTAATCATTTACATTATTTAGAGGTGATACTATAGCATTGCAGACAGGAGGGGATTTCCTTAAACCCTAAGAAATCGATTTTTGTTGTGACAAAAGGAAAACTCTTTGGTCATATTATTTCAAAAGATGGTATTAAATTAGATCCTGAGAGAGTAAAGGAAATTATGCAGCCGAGATTACCTGCCAACAAGGACGGTACCAGGTCTTTCTTCAGCTAGGTGAATTTTCTAAGGAGGTTTGTGCCTAATTTTGTTGAGCTAACTAAGCCTATTTCTAATATGATGAAGAATAATCCTATGTTTAAATGGAGTGGTGAAGGGAAGCAATCTTTTGAAGATATTAAAATTGCTATTGTAAATGCTCCCACCTTAGTGCATCCTGACTTCACTAGGGATTTCATCATATATAGCTATGCTTCTGAGCATACTCTATCAGCCATCTTACTGCAAAAAAATGAACAAGGTATTGAAGCTCCCATATCTTTCATGAGCACTCCTTTGAAGAAGTATGAAATAAAATATAATCCACTTGAGAAACACACATATTCTATTGGGAAGGCACTTAAGAGTTTTAGGTGAACTATATTCTTCATTCTCATACAACTTTTTTTGTCCCTTAAACTACTGTGAAGAGCATACTCACCCAACAAGACATTGGATGTAATAAGAGAGGATCCTGGATAGTTAAAGAGAAAGAATATGATTTGGAAATTAAACCCAATAACCTGGTTAGAGGAAAGGGTTTGGCTAAAATGATTGCTAAAGTAGATCTATTGTTGAGGAGGAGTTGTCATTGGTGTTGTTTACAAGTACAACTGATGAATGGTTTTCTAATGTTTCTTATCTCTTGACTTATGGTGAGTGCCCATCTCATTTATCATCCAAGGAAAAGAGGAATTTAAAACTTAAAGCTAGTAATTATGTTCTTTGGGAAGGAAATATGTAAAAGAAAGGTGTATATAGAACCTTCTTGAGGTGTGTTAACAAAGAGCAAAAGAGGTTGCTAGAAGTTTTTCATAGTGAAGCGTGTGGTAGACATTTTTCAGCTTCTGTAATAGCTTTCAAAATCCTGCATCATAGATTTTATTGGCTAGGTATGTTTAAAGATGCTTATGAATGGGTATCAAAGTGTGAGAAATTTTTGAGATTTATTGGTAGACCACAACTAGTTGCCTTACCTTTGAAGCCTAGGGTGATAGATGATCCTTTTCAGTAGTGGGGCCTAAACTTCATTGGTCCAATCAATCCAAGTTCTAGTGTAGTACATACACATATCTTGATCGCTACAGACTATTTTACCAAATGGGTCGAGGCTATTCCAATGAAGCATACTACTACAAAAGTTGTATGTGATTTTCTGAAGGAAAACATTTTGGTGAGGTTTCCGGTGACCAAGAAAATTGTTGTTGATAATGGTAGCTCATTTTCATCTACTAAGATTACTCTTTTATGTTATGATTATGTTATCAACCTTGCTCATTCTTTTAATTATTACCCACAAGGAAATGCACAGGATGAATCTAGTAATAAAAACCTGATCTCCATTATAAAGAAGTTGGTGGATGAAAACTAATGGGGATGACACAAAAAGTTATAAGATGATCTATGGGTTGATAGAGTGAATTGCAAAAGAGCTATTGGGATGTCCCCTTTCTAGTTAGTAGATGGAATTGATAGTACCTTACCAAAACCCTTAGAAATTTTAGCACTTAATTTGCAAAAAGCCATAGAAGATGGTCAATTTTAGACTGCACTAGAAAAATGAATTATGTACCTGAACAAGTTAGAGGAGCAAAGAGAACTAGTTGTGGAAAAGATTTACAAGCATCAATAGATAGTATAGAGATTTTAGAATTTGTGATTCAATTCTTCTTTGGGATAGAAGAGGGGAGCTGAAGGGAGCACACAAGAAATTTGATTCTCTTTGGAGAGGGCCTTTCAAGATCAAGTAAATAGTTGGTGATCATGCTTTTCGATTGGCTTATCTTGATGGCACTATTCTACCTCTTGCCTACAATGGGTAAGATCTGAAAATTCTTGAGTGATTAAATCTTTTTCATCCATCCTTGTACATAGTTTCTTGCTTGTTTTGTTTTGCTTCATTTTGTCTGGTTTTTCACTGTTTTACCAATGAATAAGGCTTTGTGCCATGGTTTCTAGATTCTCTACGTCCTATTAGTCCTTGTCCCCATTCAAAGCCAATGTTACCTTTAGTTTTCATTTTACTAGGCTATTTAAAAATGTGTAATTTTCTAGGGTATTAAGTCCTTCATCTCATTTGGGTCTGAAGTCCTTTTCCTTCATCATGGTATTCTCTAAAATCCAAACCTCTTGTTGTGGTCTCTTTGAGTTTTGTAACCTAAGTCACTAGCACCCAATGTTTCCCAACCTTGTCGTGGCATTCGTAAGTTTTATAACTAACTGATAGTTTGACTTGATCCTTTTCCTAATGTCAAGTGTGTTGATAGGGTGGTCTATCTTGTGTGGTCAAAAAGTTAAAAGTTTCTAAAACTTCACAACTTTCAACATTAGTTCTAAATTTTCAATTTTTCATGACTGGGCGACATAGTGTGTTTCGCTTCTTTCGAAGGACTGCCAATTCATTTAAAGATGTGTATGGTATAGCCTACAGATGTCTTGTCAAGAGTCTTCAAAATGTGCACAAATATTTGGGTTTTCTTTTTTCGAGGATTGAAATAAAGTACCATATTAATGCAGCACCAAATGCACGTATTATCTGCAACATAGCTTGAGGTGGTGGAATTTTATTAAGGTGTTTCAGTTGCATTTCTTTCTTCTACAACTACTTATCCTAGTGTATGTGTGATTCTTAATGCACTGAGAGCTCATGCAGTCTAGAATTGTGAATCCTTGGCTCGGCGTAAGGGATATTGAGCTCGAACCTTTTAAGTTGAATGAATTTTGGGCATGTCTAGAGAGTGTGACAAAAGGTATGAGGTGGATGTAAAGGTGCTTGAAAGTGGGATAACTTATGTTGGAGAATTTCTAGAAGTTGTCCTAAGTGTGGACCTAATAGCTGCATGTGCGAGAAGATACATTCTAGAAACACATGAGATTAAAGTTGTTGACGAAATAGTAATTGCAAAGATTTCTCCTGAAACTATTTCCCGCACACTGAAGATTCTGGAAAGGGAACCTGTGGAAGATGTGTCTTTTTCTATGGCTGGATATTTCTTCAGAATGAATGAGGACTGGTGCAAAAAATCCATGGCAAAAACCTAGTTGAGGTCAGAAAAGAAAGTTAAGTCGCAACTACTACCCAAACTTAAGAGAATGCATTTCAAAGAGGAAATTGTGGATGCTATTGCTTTGTTGCACCATGTAGTTGGAAGCACACAAATTGAATCATTTGAGGATTGGATTTTCTGATTTATTTTGACAATCTATGATGAAAATATTTTTATCAACTGGGCTAAAATTATTTGCTTTCATTTGAATGAGCAATTAATTAATTTTCTTAAGAATGCAACTTTTTGTATGTGTTCCTATCTAATATATGTTGTAGCAAGTCAAAGGTCCTTATGCCCTGGGTTGGAACCACAAGGTTTCCCAACTCCAGAAATTCCAGTGTATAAACTTTATCCATAGTTCACTAAACAATTTGGAATGAGGGATTTATGTCGTGTTAATGATGTATTTTCAATGGAGGTTGTGAGGAAATCAGATGGAAACCCAGAAATTCACTTTTCTCTTGAATCGGTTTCTCTTGTGTCAAATTTTGGGAGTTTTCATGTTCAATTTGATAAATTTTCTTATCTAAGAATTGGGGATTTTGAGAAATCCCCATTGAGACTGCCCAAATATCCTAAATATTTTCTTCTATTCGTGGAAGTTTGTCGGAAAATGGCCACAGTCAATATTAAGTATACAAGCATGGGGGAAAATGGATATTATTTCTCATTGATGACTCCTTCTTTTGTGTGCACGACTTTTTAGAAACACTAGATAAGACATACAAACCTAAACACCTTCCACTGAAGAGAAAACATCAAAAAAGTAGAGTTTTGCATGTCAATGTGCAAATTGATATTATTCAGAATTCAATGATTACAATGAGATGATTTGCTTTATAAAAGAAAAGTATGCAACCCTAATTTTGACCTAAAAATAGCTCAACTAAATAAAGCTTACTTATTAATAAAGTAAACTAATTATTACCTAAGCAAAACCTAAGTAAAGTTATGCAAGTGTAATTAAATATTAATTACACTAACACCCCCCCCATAAGTGCAACTTAGGGAGACTAAATAAGCATGCACCTAAAACTAAGATGAATGGAAGAAATCATGAATGGGTCCCATCAAGAAGGCCTGATCAGGTACCCATGTACAAATTCAATAATGAGGTAGAGAAGGAAAACCTAGTGGGACAACCCTCCTTACAATGCGATGACTGCTGCAAAGAAGCACTGGAAGAACACTATGGAGTAACACTGGACCTGTAATCTGGAAAGCAAGGAAAGATAATTTTGTCTACAAGAAACCATATCAAAATCATAATAATGCAACAGCAGACCCAATGCCATGGAACACTCGAAAACACCAAACGGGAACAACCCTGGAATCCATAAAGCAACAGTAAATGATATGATGATGATAAAATTTGGAAGCCATGAATCTCGATGTCGATGCCAAATTAAGACTAAAATTTTTCCATGGGAACAAGTACCATAAAGAATCTAGAACATTAACCACAAATTTAGTGGCCCTCAAACTGAGATGGATCTGATGCAGATCATTAACCATAGGCTCTCAATCTAAAGTGTGAACCGTTATGAATCTGATATGTGTCAAGCTAAGACAAACTATGGCCAAAATAAACTAAGAAACTAGATTACAACCCATGCGAGTCATCATCAATACAAGATTAAGATCAAATTGCATGCACACTCTAATCAAATTATTATGCAAGAAACCCCCCCAAATGGAACTTTATATCAGTTCATTTATTACAATACCCAATGATTGAAAAATGAGAGAATCAATAAATATGAATAAACAAAAAATAAAAAAAGACCTCAGATTTATGTAGAAGACTGAACCACCTTTCCAATGCCGCAAGAATGGCGAAAAAAGGATCACCGAGTCAAAAGATATGCCCTTCGGAGTGAAAAACATAAGTTCCAAATTCAAGGACCTGCAAAATAAAACAAGAATAAAATCAAAGAAAACTACCTTCACCATTGGATCGATGTTGGAATCAGATTTCCAACGGTATCTTATTTGCGAAAAAAGGACATCGTATGCAAAAGTTACACCTGATTTTGTAAAAGTGCTCCAATTTGGCCAATAAGGCCTCCAGGCAGCCTAGGGGGCTAAAAAAAATTCGGCCCTTGGTCCTCTGTGCGACCAGGGGCTGGGGCAGAGCTCGTGGTCACCCATGTGACCGGATCGGGTGCTGAAGGGTCGGACGGGGGCTGGGTGCATAGCGCCTGGTCCCCCATACGACCGTCGGTTGCCTCCAAATTGCCCGCGGGGGCTAGCACTGGGACCGGTGGTGACTTGGTGTAGCCACCGGTGGCGGTGGCTGCTGGGTGGCCGTCCGGTGGCCACTGGGTGGCTGCTCAGTGATGAACTCATTTTGAACTGCAGGTAATGGCACAAATCCCCAAAAATGCTTTTTTTTTTGCATTTTTTATTTTTTTTCAATTTGTATGCATCGGGAAGCGTGTTGGGAGGTCGTACAATGTCCCTAGCAATTTTTTTTGCCTTCTGGATCAAATTCACCAAAATCAATGAAATGAAGGGCGATCTTAGGGTTTTGGGGCGTTGCGAATGCGATGGCGGTGCCCATTTTTCTCCAAGATGCTCTGAAAAATAGGCTTCCCCCAGAGCTTCCAAAAAATCAGCAAACATGAAACCCTCACAGATCTGGCAAATAATGACCAAAATCTACAAAGTAAAAGTCAATACTGAATTTTTCCAATGCTATGAATCCAATGGTGAAGCCTAATCTGATCCAAGATGCTACATAAATAAACTCAAGGCGTGATACCCTCAAGGAACTCCGAATGAACTCTACAATGAATTTCTCCAGAATTTGATAAGGGGCTACATGTCAAGGCTCTGATACCATGTTAGAAACCCTATATCAGATATGCAAACCTAAACACCTTCCATAGAAGAGAAAACATCAAAAAAGCAGAGCTTTGCATGTCAATGTGAAAATTGATATTATTCAAAATTCAATGATTACAATGAGATGATTTTCTTTATAAAAGCAAAGTATGCAACCCTAATGTTGACCTAAAAGCAACTCAACTAAATAAAGCTTACTTATTAATTAAGTAAAATAATTATTACCTAAGCAAAACCTAAGTAAAGTTATGCAAGTGTAATTAAATATTAATTACGCTAACACCCCCCCATAAGTGCAACTTAGGGAGACTAAATAAGCATGCACCTAAAACTAAGATGAATGCAAGAAAGCATGAATGGGTCCCAACAACAAGGCCTGATCAGGTACCCATGTACAAATGCAATAATGAGGTAGAGAAGGAAAACCCACATAACTTTATTTAGGTTTTGCTTAGTTAATAATTAGTTTACTTAATTAATAAGTAAACTTTATTTAGTTGAGCTATTTTTAGGTCAACATTAGGGTTGCATACATTGCTTTTATAAAGCAATTCTCTTATTGTAATTTCTTAATTCTAAATATTATCAATTTGCACATTTCATGCAAAGCTCTACTTTTTTGATGTTTTCTCTTTTGTGCAAGGTGTTTAGGTTTGCATGTCTGATCTAGGGTTTCTAACATGGTATCAGAGCCTTGACATGCAACCCCTTCTCAAATTCTGGAGAAATTCATTGCAGAGTTTGTTCGGGGTTCCTTGAGGGTATCATGCCTTGAGTTTATTTATACAGCATCTTGGATCAAATTGGGCTTCATCATTGGATTCAGAGCGTTGGAAAAAGTTAGGAATGACTTTTATTTTTCTGATTTTCATCATCGTTGAAGAAATCTGTGAGGGTTTCAAGCTCAATGATTTTTTGCAAGCTCTGGAGGTAGCCTATTTTTCGGAGCATCTTGGAGCAAAATGAACACCGCCATCGCGTTCGCAGTGCCCCAAAACGCTAACATCGCCCTTCGTTTCGTCAATTTGGCGAAATTGATCCGGAAAGCAAAAAAAAATTCCAGGGAAGTAGTACGGCCTCCCAAGCATGCACTCTGAGGCGATATTTTGGAAAACAAATAAAAAAAAAATTAAAAGGGGGTGCCCGCCTAGTCTGGTAGTGACCGCCAGCCATCTAGCTAACCGCCGGTGGGATCTCTGCTTTTTTTAATTTTTTAAAAAATTAATATCCGCCAGGGTCACATGGGCGACCAGCGCTCGGCCCTAGGGGCCTTTTTTTTTGCGTTTTTTGTAAAATAAGCAGAATCGGGAAAATGGGCATAACTTTTCACTCAGTTGTCCAAATTTGGCAAATAAGATATTTTCAGAAAGCTGGTTCCAAGAACTATCCAGTGGTGCTTTGTTTTCTATAAGATTTTTCAATTGGTGCATTTTATTATTGTTTGAATTTAGATTTACATTTTATGCTTCTGAGTTCATAACTTTTTGCCACGATGTCCGATTTTCACTATCTTTGCAGTGTTGGAAAGGTATTGAGTAGCTCTATGTTGCTATCCATGCACTTTTTCTATATATGTCTCAGGTTGATCGGTTAGTCCAGATTTGGCCAGATGGGTTGTTTGGAGATTACCTGGATATTTTGGCAGTTGGGAGGGTGCAACTTGCATCTTTGTACTCTGTATTCAGTAATACATCATTCATATCATCTACTGTTGCTTCATGGATTCTAGGGTTGTTCCAGTTTGGAGTTTTTGAGCGTTCTGTGGCATCGGGTTTGCTGTTGCATTATTATGATTCTGATATGGTTTCTTGTAGACAAAACTATCTTTCCTTGCTTGTCAGATTGCGGTTCTAGTGTTACTCCACAGTGTTCTTCCAGTGATTCTTTGTAGCAGTCATCTCATTGTAGGGGGGGTTGTCCCACTGGGTTTTCCTTCTCTACCTCATTATTGCATTTGTACATGGGTACCTGATTAGGCCTTGTTGCCGGGACCCATTCATGCTTTCTTGCATTCATCTTAGTTTTAAGTGCATGCTTTTTTAGTCTCCCTAAGTTGCACTTATGGGGGGGGTGTTAGTGTAATTAATATTTAATTACACTTGCATAACTTTACTTAAGTTTTTCTTAGGTAATAATTAGTTTACTTAATTAATAAGTAAGCTTTATTTAGTTGAGCTATTTTTAGGTCAACATTAGGGTTGCATACATTGCTTTTATAAAGAAATTCTCTTATTGTAATTTCTTAATTCTGAATATTATCAATTTGCACATTTCATGCAAAGCTCTGCTTTTTTTATGTTTTCTCTTTTGTGGAAGGTGTTTAGGTTTGCATGTCTGATCTAGGGTTTTGAAATGGGTACCTGATCAGGCCTAGTTGTCAGGACCCATCTTTGCTTGCATGCATCTTCTTCTAGTGTTTTAGCTTCTTCCTAAGTTCATCTTAAGGGGGGGTGTTAGAGTAATAAGTTATATACTTAATTAATTATATCATACTGGTTAATTAATTAAGTCATGTATTCCTCTAGTTGCTTAAGCTAAACTTAGGCACATTAATAATTGATTAATTATTAAGTGTGCACACTAGGGTTTCATTTAGGGTTTCCCTTTTAGGGTTTCTTGATCTCCTTCATAAGGATTGATCTCTTTGTAATAATTGATTCTCAATAATGCATTTTTACTTTGAGGTTTACATAACATCTTCTTTGGTTTTGCATGTCTTTTGCATGTGACAGGTGATCGGATGCAGGTGATCTTGGTTTGTAACAAGACTAACTAGAAGGCTAGGGGAGCTGAAGAAGTCCTAAAGGAATATAATCTCCAGTATCTGTCAATGAGAACCAAATTTTATAGTAAGGGTTTTTTGAGGCAATAATTGTATGGAGGGAATTCATATCAACACCTCCCTTCTATCAAGAACTTATAGGAGGATTGTATTTATGAAAATGAAGTCTTGAAAAGATATTATATGAGACTAAACCTAAGAAAAATATAGGTCTTTGGTCTTTCATTTCAAATTCTGAAAGATGTGATTGAGGATTTGGTGGTCATGGATCCTAAACATGAAAAATTACCCAATAAGTCTCACCCTAAGGTCGATTGGAATAAGAATGAACTCTTTGATATGAAAAAATGTGTCATCCTAGTGCTTAAATGGACTTAGGACTGGTTGGATGGAAAATGGTGGTAGGTTCCTATCTCTACTCAGGAGCCTAGGTCTTTGCGAAAGAATGAACAAGGGTCCACACCAACATTCGGTGTGAGTATATCATCGGGGAGACTAACTACTAGATCCTCTAGTGCAAATTCATAGTCAGGAGGTGATGGTGAGAATCCAGAAGAAACATCCAAGTTGAAGTCAATCTATGAACAAGATAGTATGCCCTCTCTGACCCCTGAGAAGAAGGCCAGTCAAGTGAAATCTATGCTTGCAGATTTCATAGCCATTTTCGAGTAGATTGTTGAAGATAATATCTTCCCTCCTTTGTGTAAGATGCCCAATTCTTCGATTGAGAATTCACCAATTACTCTTGGTAATCCTCATGAAATTACTAGTGGGAACAAAGATTCTGGTTTAGTAGAAGCCTCCCCAAGATGGTTGAAAATGGCAGTAGAGAAGAAAAGAAAGTATACTCCCACTATGATAGTTGAAGTAGATGCAGTTGCAAAGTTGATTAAGGGTTCTTCAAAACCCAAGAAATCTCGAAGGATGTCAAGGATGTTGACTGATACTACTTCTGGAAATCAAGTGTTAGAAATTGTCGATCTTGTGAAGGAGTTAGGTGATAATGAAATAACAGAGGCAGACTGCAAAATTACGCATGTTGATATGGGGCCTCCAACACTTGAAGGTGATGTATACCATGCTAACTATTCAGTTAATTCTTTGATTAAGAGGGTGAAAGAAGAGAGAAAAGAGAAGGTGAAGTTACAATTTCAAGTCCTTGCTTTAGGTAACTTGATCTCTTCCATGGTTACTCCTCTGACACTCAATCGAGCCTCAAGTTCTTAGGTAGAAGGTATTGATATTCTCGCCATTCAAAAAATTAAAAATAATGTAAGTTACTCTAGAGAAGCTAGTGAATGGATTGATAATATGTCTCAGGAGGCTATTTTCTTTATCAGTAAATCCATACTCTTCTACACTTGGGTTAATAATAAGAGGAAAGAATTGTTGGTAGAACTTTAATAATTCAAGAAAGAGCAGACCAACCTCTATGTTCTTTTTCAAGAAGTGAAAGAATTAATTTCAATGGTTCGAGCAACATTGATCGATGAGAAAATTGTGAATGATCGTAAAGAACTGGACCCTTCCTGGTCTAATTCATTGGAGTGAAAACTGAATATATATGATAACCTAGTCGGAGAAATTAATAAAATACTTGAGCGATACTTTGAAATGTTGGTGGAGATTAGAATATAGTTGTCATAATCTGGATGTGGAAATTATTGATGAGTTTGATAAAAATATTCTCTATATGAAGGAGGTTTTTCTGAAATTCAGGGAGACATTCAATAAGGAAATAGTTGATCCTCCTAGAGTGACTTGGGAATCCTTCTGAAAACTTGGTAGATTGCAGATTCACCTAAACTCTTATAAATCTGAAGAGAATAGAAGATTTGATACATTGGTCAAATCTGATATTACTTTAGCCAAGTGGAGAACCAGATTACATATTACTACAACACCCGTAAGTAAATATATATTTGCAAGTGTCACTAGGTATCATGATTATAGGTCCAAGATGAAAATACAGGAAAAGTTTCTAGAGCAAGAAGCAATTGAAGTTCCGGACGATGAAGGTGATGAAGTGGAAAGAAATGATGCATAGTTATTTTTAGCTTTTCATGATACTTCTTTTAATTTTGGCTTTTTTAAGTTAAAAACTATTTTTATTATGTGGTACGATTGTTCTCAAGAAACTGTTACCAAAGACAATTGGTTATGCTTTAAATATGGGCTTATTTGATGCAGTTAGGATCTTTTGGACAAAATAATGATTTTCCTCATTAGAACAAACTCTTTATGTTTTGAAGTTTCTATAGTTATCTTTCAATATAGAAAACTCATATGGTGAAGTTCATGCAGGCATAATCTTTGAATTGTGGTATATGGATTGATTATGTTATTCTAATTATCTTTCCATGATTATCTATGTGGATGTTGAGAACATTTGATAGATTGTGCTGTTGTTGAATGTTTATCTTTGAATGAATGCTTATGGCAACAATTTGAGTTCAGTTGAATGTTTTCATTAGTTCTGGAAATGGTTAAAGTATTTGCACTTTTGGTTTATATTTAGATATTGCTATGCCTTTCAAAGCTTTCTAGTTAAAAGAAACACCTTTCTTTTCTTTCTGGTTAAAAGAAGTCTAAATTTATATTCATTGAATATCTTAGAAGGTAGTTGCCACCTTGTAAAATAAGCAGAGAATTGATAGGAAATATCATTATATCGGTTCAACTATTGTAACATTTGTCATCTCCATGGGTGATAGAATATAGAGTTAGGTGAAAAACTTGTTAACCAGCAATTACTTAAATTATAAACATAAAAATAAATATATTGGAGCAATCCAAGATGAAAATGGATGGATCTATACAAACCCAAATGAGATCAAATTTTTGTTTCAAGATTTTTATGAGCAACTTTTTAGAGAAGACCCTCATTGGTAAGATATTTAGTTTATACTGGAGGATATCATCCAAGGATGCACTCCCAAGAAGGTGGACCAAGAATATAGTTTTTTCCTTGATCGAAACCTTTCCATTGAGGAGTTAATGCATGTTGTTTTCTCCATGTCTCATAATAAATGTCTAGGGATTGATGGGTTTTCAATAGAGTTTTACCAAAATTTGTTTTAGCATATTAAAGAATACTTTTACCAAGTTTACTTGGAAGTTGTGAATCAAGGGTTGTTGGGGCTAGAAATCAATAAAGGCTTAATTAAGTTTCTTTTGAAAGGGAAGAATTTAGACCTCATTTTGGGATGGTGGCCTATTACTCTTCTCAACACTTCCTATTAAATTATTGTTAAAGTCATAGCCACTAGGATCAAACTAGTGGTTAAAAAGATAGTTAGACCTGAGTAAATGGGGTTTCTTAGTAGCAGATTTATTCTTGATAACTTAATTTTGGCTAGGGAAACAAGTGTGTGGGCTCAACAGACAAATCAAAATGTTGTTTTGGTTAAGCTTGAATTTGATAAAACATATGATAGAATACAATGGGGGTTTATTTTAAAGATGATGTAGTGGTTGGGATTTGGTCCTAACATATGTAACCATGTTAAAATGACTTTTTCTTATGCAAAGGCTCAATTAGTAATCAATAATACCTTGTCTAATATATTTTTCCTTCAATGTTCCATTAGAAAAGGCTACCCTTTATCGCCATTCCTCTATGTTCTAACTATTGATGTTCTCTGTTATCTTATGTAAAAATACAATCAAATGAATTGGATTAAGGGTATCTCTACCCCCAATAATGTGGTTGTTATAAATTCACATTTTTTTTATGACAATTTTCTTTTTATTCAAGATTTTGTTGCAGAAATTAAGAATGTTATGGAGGTGTTAGATTTGTATTGCGAGGTTTCGGAGTCAAAATTGACTCATCATAAAACTAAATTTATAATTATTCAAGCTGATCTAGTTCCTGATTGAATTCCAGCTCAATGGATATAGATTAAGCATGGGCAAATCACTAGATACTTGGGTATTTTATTTGGGATAGGGGTGACGCTTCATGATATGTGGAGTTGGTTTATCAATAAATTGAAAAACAAAATCTTTAATTGGGGAAATAAATTCTTATCTTTAGTAGAAAAAATTCAAGTGATTAATTGAATATTTTTGGCCACCCATGTCTACTATTCTTCATGTTGGATGTCATCTAGAAAATGCTATGATGATTTAGTCAAACTCATTCGGTAATTTTTATGGATGAATTGGGAAGGCAAAAGGGTTTTTAGGGCCTCTTCATGGCTACAGTGTATACAACCAAAGAATAAGGGAGGTTTGGGCCTCTTGGATCCTAGGACAAAAGGGGTGTGCTTATCAACTAAATGGATAGTAAGAGTAATGTCTGGTGAAGAACCATGGAAAATTTTGGTTAGACATCGTATTGCTCAAGCTATGGTAAGTAACAGGTGGTAGAACTTGGAATGGAAGGACAAAATAATGCTTGCTCCTTTTTTCCATGTGAAAGCTTCTTTCCAACTACAATCCATTTGGAAAGCTTGGCAACAAGTTTTCATTTTTTTAAATTGGAAGGAATTCTCTTTACAACATGGCTTTAGCATTGCTACTTCTTCCATCTAGTGGAATAAGCTTGTTCAATACCATGGAAAACCTCTCGCTATATCCTTCCCTCGGAAATCTTATTATCTTTTTAAGAAAGGGGTGCAACAGTTAGGAGATATCTGGGAATTTTCCTCTCTTGACTAGGTTAGCTAGCATGAGTCCAAGCAAGCTTTTAATTTAAATAATAGGTGTAAGGGTTTCATGATTTTTATAAATGAATTGGTCCCTAAAGAGCTTATTATGAAAATTTGTACTCCATTAAATTTTAACTTCTTTAAGGACTGGTTGTGGTTGGGAAAATACTTTTTCTTTTGTTTTACTTTGAAGAAAATCTATTTTAAACTCCTTCCTAATATGAATTTGAATCCAAGAGTTAATAGGAAATGGCACTATAAATTTTCAAATAAGAAATGGAAGTTGCTTAATGCTAAATTTTGGAAATCCAAGGCAGAAGCTAATGCCCATTTTTTGGCTTGGAAAGTTCTACACCATAAACTGCATGTTGGGGAGAATAAAATATTTAAACACACAAGCTACTAGGTGCCCTTTTTGTCAACACAATGAAAACATGAAGCATATCTTTTAGGACTGTTATAGAGAAAAAAAAATGGAACATTGTTTTTGACCACCTTCCTGCTATTTTTGATCAGGCATTATGATGGAAAGAAGTTGTGTTTGGTATTAGACTTCATAAAAATTTAATTGTTGATTCTATGAGAATGTATTTTTTTACACCTGTGGAAAAGTAGATGTTTAGCTGTGTTTTCCAATCACATTTTGCATCAACAAACAAATATTCAAATAAATTATTTTGACCTAATGGTTCAATTTATCTTCTTATTTTCTCAACTAAGGAAGGGACATAAAGGTGATGCAGATTACAATAAGCATCTGGACTTGATTAGATATCGGTTTCTTCAACACCATGAAGGTGATTTCATTTGTGCCAATAGCTACAAATGTTCTTCAAGTTTAATATGTAATTGTGTCCTTCATGCATTGTATTTTTTGGTTATATGTATTGCTGGCTGCCCTAGTCGTTT
Source organism: Sequoiadendron giganteum (assembly GCA_007115665.2). Classification (NCBI taxonomy): domain Eukaryota; kingdom Viridiplantae; phylum Streptophyta; class Pinopsida; order Cupressales; family Cupressaceae; genus Sequoiadendron; species Sequoiadendron giganteum. The sequence continues at coordinate 298,754,835 of CM021109.1, forward strand.
ATGTTACTTCTAATTGGTATAGTTATTTGTATTTGTGAGTTGTGTGCTTGCTACTTCTAGTGCTTCCTCATTCTTTCATTTGGTATTCCATCTTTAGGACTGCGTTCTTTTACTTATTGTATTTCTCCAGCTTTGTTCAATACAAAAAAAACATTAAGTTTCACACAAACTAATATTGATACACATCATTAACTTTAAAGCAAGCTAAAATGTCTTTCATTTGTTTACAATATTAAAAATATCATTATTGATATTACAATTCCTACCTAGTAATGAAGGTAAATTTATAATTCATGGTCAATTAGAGTTTGGTTGTCGGTTAAAATATAATAAATTTGAATAATATATACAATGTCAATATTATAACTAACATTTTATTTATATTGATTGTTTATTGATGGGAAAATATTTTTATCAGTTAAATAATGGCAACTATATTATTGTTCTTAATTTAATAAAAAAAAGAGAATATATATTATGATTATTGAACATGGAAGATTAAATTCTAATGCTATTGTTTGACTAGTGCTAAGTATATTGTTTAAGTCAATTTGAAATTTAATATTAATATTATTAGCTAATTTGAATGAGGATGTTAATAGAACTAAAATGTCAACCAAATGAAAATAGCATCTCCGCTATGGTTCAAGCCTCTTAGTAGTAGTGGTATTATTACTCGAAGAGGAAATGAATTATAATATCCTAACTTTAGAGACTAGTTTAATATGCTAATCACTATTGATTTATCAGTTATTGATACCCTTGTGAAGTATTGGAAAAGTTGTTAATATGAAGGTGATTGAAAATTAATTGATGAGTAACTATGATATACTCTTACCCTTAATGCTTGAGTAATAATAATACTATAGTTTATTTTTTTGAACAATATTTATACCATTAAAGGTTCTTGTCTATAATTTTATTGGAGAATTAATTATTAACAATAAGGTGTTCCTTAATGATTAGAATTGTAACTAGGTAATAACTTAATTTTTTGATTACCAAATAATAACAATGTTGGAACCAATAATTTGATTTAACAATACTACTTTTAATTCATGGGTTGTGGAATAATAACAACTTTGTACTTTAATGTTGTTTGTCACTTATCAAGAAAAGAAAAGAATATTATTATTCAGTTATGATAATATTGGAATATTATTATTTAATGAAACATCTTATTCATATCTATAATCCACATATGAATATATAACTGAGTGGTCCAGTCTAAATGTTGTAATGTCATTTCATAGTTCATGTTTTAAAAATATGAGTTTTTCTAGTGAAAATATTGAGCACGACACAACCGTACAACAAACCGTGCACCACCACCATAGGATAACCAATTCAATAAAACAAACACCCAACAAAGAGGACCCCCCAATAGAAAAAACTACCCAAAACACAAATAGACACCATTGGGGAAACTTATTGAATTTGTCATGCAAAAATTGGTACAATCTAACTTGATTACACTCCCCAATTTTCAGAACTATCAGGAACCTCAAGATAAAACCACCTTGGTATAACGAAAAGGATCTTTGTGACTTTCACAAAATCAAAGGACATAAAACATCAAACTATATGAAATTAAAGAACGTTATCCAAGACCTCATAAAAAATGGAGACATAACTATCAAACTACCAGTTGGCAACCAGGACCTCAAGATATACAAGAATCTAATGCCAGATCAAAAAAAAGGGAATGACAATGGTAAGGGAAAGAATCACACTAATGTAGCACATGTATATTCTAGTGTGGTCACTTCTTGTGATGATGTTATAATAGTCATCACCATGAAAGGACCTAGTGCGAAATCTAGAGTCACCACATGATGTGGAAAGGTTACAATCCAAGGAGATTCATCCCAACCTAGGGAACAACCCACACAATTAACATCAAACCCTAGTAACTATAGTCTCCATGATAAGCTAAAGAAGACCCCCACCCAAATATCTATTATGGAACTATTGAAGCTATCCCCCACACATAGGGATATATTAGAAAAGAATTTATCGGCTTCCTCCATCCTTGAGAATATTGATACAAAGTAGTTTCAAGCTATGGTAGGTCATATCACTACCCCTCATCTTCTCACCTTCTCAAAAAAATACCTGCCAACATAGTCATCCCACAATCACACTTTGTACATTGAGGCCATTGTTCATAAGAATAAGGTCAAAATTTTCTTAGTATATGGAGGTATTAGTCTAAACATTTGCACCCTTCAATTGGTCAAGAACTTTGGTTTTTCAAAGGATGCTATTGAAAATACCAAGAGTACAACCATAAGAGCATATGATGATCAAGAACAAGTGTTACAAGGCCTCATCAAGTTACCCATCCAAGTAGTACCCATCATTGTTGAGACCATATGTCAAGTACTAGATCTTGATCTCCCCTACAACATCCTACTTGGTCGACCATGGATTCATGCCATGCAAGAAGCAACTTCCACCTATCACCAATGTGTCAAGTTTCCTTTTGAGGATAAAGAAGTCACTACACATGGAGATATTGAGCCCTTTTACTATTTCAAAAAACTTGAGGCTAAATTCTACAATATCCCCCAAAAACCTAAGAATGATGAAGGGCCTACATCCTCATCCTCATTTGTTGACCTATCTTACCTTGCATCCACCTCAGAATCCAAAACACCCATTGTGTAGAATATACCCGATATCAAGGAAGTTATCAAGGATAATGGTTGTGGAGATTATAATCTAAAGGAAACCTTTGTGCTAGCTGATTTACCTATTTCCCCTAAATCTCATGGAAAACCCACACCTATCAACAAAGTTACTAAAACATTAAAGCTTGCATCTACCACCTTCACCAAGTGGGGGGACTTGAACAAAGAGGATTTCAATGAGGAAGATATATCTAAATTTATTTATCAAGATAACCTACCCACACCCGTTCTTCCCATGGAAGATGAAAATAAAGGATTACAACTAATGATGGGTTGGGGTACAACAAGAATGAAAAGCTAGGACAGAATGATAATTGTTTGTTACAACCCATCGTTCCTGAGAAATGTTCAAAGAATCTTGGCTTAGGATGTATTACTAATAAGGTTACCCTTCTTGGCAAGAGTACTTCTAATAAATGGGTTGGGTTTTCCTCTTGGTTACCGACGTTGCATGACACTACCTTAGATGACTACCCACTTAACATCACTGATATATTTGAGAATAACTCTCTTTATGATATCTACAACATATTTCACCTCAAATGACCAAACCATTGAATTAAGCCTAGTATACCCCCAAATCATCGACTGGGATCAATGAGGATTACCAATTATAGATATATTCAAAAATGATGTAGCCATATTAAAATTCATTGGACTCTGCAACAACTTAACATGCAGATCTTTAAGTGAAAACCACACTGTGGCACTTTCAGATCATAAAATAGTAAAAAGAAAGGATGCATCCGATGATGAAAACCTCTCTGAGGCACCCAAGGATGAGGGATTCAATCTCCCCCTTAGTGCAATTCATCCAAGAAAATCAGCAATGCTAGCAGAGAAGGCTGCCCCAGTGAATGTAGGCACAACAAATACACCTAAGATAACATTTTATGCCGAATCATTATTAGATGAAGAACAAAAAAAATTGGTAGCCTTCCTAAAAGAGAGAAGAGAAAACTTTGCATGGTCATACACAGATATGTCGGGGCTCAATCTTGAATTAGTTGTACATCACTTAGCGGTTTATCCTAAAGCCAAACTAGTGAAACAAAAATTGAGAAAGATGCACCCTTAGATAACACTCTTGGTTAAAATAAAGCTCCAAAATCTTCTTGACATCAGATTCATCCAACCAATCGACTACCTTGAGTGGGTTTTCAACCTAGTACCAGTCTCCAAATCCACTGGGGGCATCAAAATATGCATATATTTCAAAGACTTGAACAAACCATGTCCAAAGGATGGTTTCCCTCTTCCCAACATCGACATAATTTTTGATCTAACCATAGGTCATGAAATTCTATCACTCATGGATGGATTTTCTAGATATAGCCAAATCATGATTGCCAAGGAAGATCAACACAAAACTACATTCACTTGTTCATGGGGAACATATTGTTGGAACATGATGTTGTTTGGGCTTAAAATTTTCGGGGCAACCTATTAAAGGGTGATGACCCTAATCTTTCATGATATGATCTATAAAATAGTTGAAGATTATGTGTATAATATTTTGGCTAAATCAAAAACAAGAAAGGAGCACATAGAGGTATTAGGACCCATCTTTGATATGATTGAAGAGTATAAGGTAATATTAAATCCAAAAAAGTGTGTCTTTGGGGTTACATCAGGGAAGCTTCTTGGCTACATAGTGTCACAAAGAGGGATAGATATTGATCCAACAAATGTGAAAGTAATCTTAGATATGGAGTCACCACAAACATTAAAATAGATGAGAGGGCTAAAATGAAGGTTGCAATCCAGTAGGAGGTTCATAACGCAACTATTAGACAAGATCCACCCTTTCTCGCATCTTCTCCATAAAGGAATAACATATAATTGGGATGAGAAATGCGAAAAATATTTCCAAAAAATCAAGGAATACCTATTATCACCTCCAATTCTGATGTCGTTGATACCAAAAAATTCATTGATCCTATACATATCAACAACATCAGTAGCACTAGGTGCTCTTCTAGCCTAACATGATGAAACAAGAAAGGAAAGAGCTATCTATTACATCAATAGGACCTTGGTAGGATATGAAATGAATTATTCATCCATTGAGAAGGAATGTCTAGCAGTGGTCTTTTCTTCACAAAAACTCACTCATTACATGCTTTCACACCAAATCAAGCTTATTTCTAAGATAGACCTATCAAAATATCTATTATCTAAAGCTACTCTCATTGGGTGAATGGCCAAATGGGTAATGATCTTGACAAAAAATTTCATAGAGTATGTGGAGTGCAAGGATATCAAAGGACAAGTAACTATAGACCAACTAGTAGAAGCACCTGTCTATGCAAAAAATATTTTGATATCTGAATTTCCTGATGAGTTGTTCTTTGTCCTTAATGTAGTGGATCAATGGAAAATTTACTTTGATGGATCATATACCCAACATGGATTAGGGGCAGGAATTCTCTTTATCACCCCTCAAGGTGATTATATTCCAAAGTCATACCAACTATCATTTCCATGTGCCAAAAATATTGTTGTGTATGAGGCTCTAATAAGAGGTTTAAGAATAGCAGTCAAGTGGAAGATACAAGAGTTAAAGGTCTACGGGGACTCACAATTGATTGTTAACAAAATCAACAACAACTACCAAACCAAGGATGATAAACTCACTCCTTATAAGAAGATGGTAGAAAGTCTTAAGGACTTCTTTATTGATATAACCTTTAAGTATATACCTCGTGTGAACAATCAAGCAAAGCTGCCATAACAAAAATTGGGTCTTTGTTATACATGCCACACAATGTCCTTCGATGTGAATTCTTGGTCTCATACCAACTTTCAAAATTTTGAATCTAAATTTGTGTGTGTAATCATTGGTCCTGGTTCCCCATGGTATCATGATATATTCACCTATCTTAGTAGAGGTACCCTCCCATCTGATATCACCTCCAACCTTAAGAAGACCTTCATTAAAAAGGCACCTGATTCGTCATCTTAGGTGATACCTTATACCATAGAAGCATCAAGGGGACATTACTACAATGTCTCAACCAAGAGGAAGCCTTGACTACCTTAATATAAGTACACAAAGACATTTACGGTTTCAATTCTAGTGGAATAACCTTATCCAATAAATTGTTGAGGATGGGGTATTACTGGCCAACCATGGAAAGAGAAGCTAACTAGTATGTGCAGAAATGTATCCATTGTCAATAGCATGGATATCTAATCCATGCTCTAGCTCAAGAGTTGCACCAATGGTCACACCTTGGAATTTCTCACAATGGGGGCTTGACCTCATAGGAAAAATTACTCCAACCTCATCTAATGGCCATAAATTCATCACCATGACCACTAAATACTTTAGCAAGTGGGCCAAATCCATTCCTATGACTTACATAATGGGAAGTGAATCTCCAAGTTTATCTTGAATTACCTTATTTTCCTCTATGGTGTTCTACAGACCATTATCTCAAATAATGTAACACCCTTCAAGAATTAGGATGTAAGAGAGTTATGCCAATGATTTAACATTCAACATCAATTCTCTACCCCTATTAACCCCAGGGTAACAGTCAAGCTAAGGCTACAAATAAGACCATTCTGAAGATCCTAAAGAAAACAATCAATGAAGCTGGTTGTGACTGGAATTTGCAGTTAAATCCCACCCTATGGGCTTATAAAAATACTATCTACATGCCTACAAGTGCAACCATTTTCTCCTTGGTCTACAAATTAGAATCCATCCTACCTATTGAGCATGAGCTTCCCTCGCTGTGAGTGTCACTACAAAATCTGATCACTAATAAAGAATATAGGGTATCTTGGTTGAATGAATTAGAATTCTTGGATGAGCATAATCTTGATGCCCTAAATAATTTGGAAGCATACCAAAACCAACTGAAACATAGCTATAAAAAGAAGATCAAGAATCAATCTTTCCAGGTAGGAGATCTTTTAATTAGAATCAAAAGAATATTCTAGATGAGGATAGTAAAGGAAATTTTGAGCCTAATTGGTTGGGCCCATTCATGGTCACAGTAAGCTATGGATCAGGAGCATATCAATTATCAACACCTGAAGGTGAACCCTTGTAGGATCCAATCAATCGTCTACATCTCAAAAAGTTTTATGCATAAGCTTGAAGGGTGTAAATTTGAAGATACAAAAAAATAAAAAATGATAAAAATATAAAATAATAAGAAAAAGGATTGAAAACAGTAAAGAAAAAAATAGTCCTCTAGTGAAAACCACTTGTTGGCGCTTTGGGAAAGCACCTTGGTGAAAACCTGGAAAATAGGCACCTTGTGTAAATAAGCACCTACATCTATCTTTGGCTTGTTAGCTTATCATGATTCACATCATATGCATCCATCACATCACTCATCCTATTTAATCCATCGCCCATCCACATCCATATCATAGCTTGATATTGTAAAGTATCATATTCCCCTTAGTACTACTTGGCACATCCCTAAGGTCATTTTTCCTAGCATGTATCAAAGTATTCTATCACACCACATTGGGGGAAATTTGTTATGCATCAGTTTGGGTTATTGTATATCTTAAGGTTATTGGAAATCTTATCAAAAATCTCAAAAACATTCATAAAACTTCATCAAAAATCCAAACACACTTGTAAAATCCAAAAACATCAAAATCCTATACAGCTAAAATCCAAAAACATTCAAAAAATTATAGTCAAAATAAAAAACATTCAAAACACATCAAAATCCCTAAGCAGGTCAAACATCGAAAACCCAAAAATAGTACCATGTTGAACTATGAGTCTCTGAGCTTGAACGTAGGCAAGGACATCATTAATGTGCCCTTGAGACACCCTGGGTCAATCCTTTAGGATTCCATCATAATAAACTGGAAATCCATCAAGTTTTCATAGCTCATCAATAAATTGGTCAACGTTAGTTGAACTATGTGGTCTCTCTGTGTATTCCATAGGCAAGGCTAATCTTTGATAAGCCCGCGAGGCCCTAGGGTAGTTCCCTTTAGGTCTTGGTCAAAACTCAAAAAACTCCAAAACATTTGAAAACTTATTAAAACACAAAAATATTTGAAAATTGAAAACCCAAAACACTGGAAAACATTCAAAAAACCCTAAATAGCCTCAAATAATCAAAAACCTAAACATTCAAAAAAATACCAAAAACAGCCTCAAAACATTTTCAAAACGCCAAAAGGATTGAAATATTCCAAAAAATCCAAACCCATCCATGCCATTTCACTTTCACCCACAATAAACCTTTGTCCATAATAAATCAATCATCATCTTCAAACTTTGGTAAAACAAGTAGAAAATAAGTGTCGCAAGTCATGAAGTGAGAACCTAAGTGTCAAAATCTAAAGTCTAGATCATAGGTGAACAAGTCGATAGCATTTGTATCAATGACCTATCACACACCTAGTCCTAGTCAAAAAATCTGATAAACATGTCCTAGGATGCATCCTTCCTACAATGGACATCAACATCAAAAAACACTAAAGCTATGTTAAGTTGGAAAAAAATATAGATAACATTGACTATTTGCTTTTTTATCTTTTCTTATGATTTATCTTATTGACCTATTTCAAGGACCTCTCGATGATGTCTCAATGATTTAGAGAGAAAGGAATAGGGTATCAATCATTATCTTCCGTTTGTTGTACTTGTGGGAATTCTTGTAAAATAGCCTTGGCGCATACTTGCTTAGTTGTGTATAGAGAGGTTGTTTGGAGTAGATTGTCAACTATTGTGTATGCTTTGGTCCAATCTATTCTATACTTCTAAACTACATTCTGAGAAGGTTTATGTATGTCAAAATGTGCACAAGGATTATCCTATTTGTTTGTAGAGTCAAAGTCCATCACACTAGATACAATGCCATCTTGGTTATCAATACCATGATGCATCGTGTCTATGTGTTATATCAAACATAAGGAATAATGGAGAGTCCCAATTCTGAATATGAGAAAAATCATCATCCATCTCATCACCATAATCTAATAAATTCTTGATGAATTGTGGACTTGTTGGACTTCAGAATCAATCTCAAAATCAATGGTCAATCCATTCATCTTATTCTTCTATCTTATTTTCCATGCTAACATGGTATCATGATAGTCAACAAAAAAATATCATCATCATAATGCATCCGCCTTGCATCCAAAAATCATTAGCATACATACATCCTTCATAATCATATCATATCATACCATCTACATATCATAAAGAATGGAATCATCATATGGGAAACATAAAGCAAAAAGTATATCCATCTCATAGCATGTCATAGAAAGATACTAAAAAAGAGAAACATCCATTATGTTTCATCCATATCATACATCACATCGCATATCACAAACATCACATCATTGATCATCTCATATCACATGGCATAAATAAAGAAATGCATCCATCACATAAACATTTGCATCCATTGCATCCATACATAATCATAACACATGAAATAAATAAATATCACATCACATCATAATCAAATCGGGCCATCTCATATATGTCTCAAAAATTAATGTCATGATAAAACATTAGAGTCAAGGTGTAACTATCATCAAAAGTACATGTACAGGAGACTATCAAAAATGAGTCGATGAATGTGTATCTATATATAAATCAAGCTATACATAAAAAAGTGTCTATATATGGAGGCTATCCTTTTTTTCCTCGGTCCCCATGATGGGATTGGTCATGTTTATAGCTTGGATCTCTTGGTTTTCTAATGGATGGAGAACCATCTGAAGCTCTTAGTGCGGCCCCACTCCTTTGGGAGTAATCTGGTTGATGAATCTCCCATGGTACATCTCTATGATATAGTGTCTGATAGTATATAGCCTCTAAAATTGCATCCATGTACATCCAAGCAACCACCACCTGTCCCTACACTACAACTACAACAACCTCTAGCTATTGTCGTCTCCCAGTCTCCTGGGCCAATTGTAGGTCCAGCTATTGTCACAAAAAAAACCTCATGACCCCTCTTTGTTGTCATGGCTTGGAGTTGTTGTCACATCTGGTACCTCTTTGTAGTGAGAGCCAAAATCTTCTCATCCCTTAGATCTAGCCCCAATGGCTACTATGGTTGATTTGGCTGCTGGTGGGCCCGATTCCCCTTGTCTTGTTGACCTTGATTTTGTAGTACCTACTCTTAGTGACCTAGAACCTGCACTCTCTATTCATCGAGATGCTAGTCTAGTTGTTGTCAACCTCTTCCACCACCTCTGTCATGACCCCTACCTTTACCATGAAGGTTGTTGGATATTTATGCCTCATCTTCCTTGCTTGGAATTCCATTTTTTCTTGGAGCCCTACTTCTGGCCTTTACCACCATACCACTGCAAGCTTTCCTTGGTGGCACCATTGTGTGGTTTACCGCTTTACCATGAGCCACCTTGCTTGGTCTGGCGGTTGGGTGGTGTTACCACCTTACCGCGATAGTCTTCTTCTAGACTAGCAGTGATGCGGTGAGTGGCAACAGTTGATGTGGCGATTACCTCCATACTGTAGGGGTTGCTTGAAGGTGGTGAGGTAGTGTGGTTGGAGGTGTGTTGGTGGAGCAAAGCCTTACCACCTTACCACAGGAGTTGCTCGTTGGTGGCATGGTAGCACGGTAGCAGCTATCGGTTGAAGGGCGACGGTCTGGTGACGGTTAGCGCTTTATCACAGACGGTGCTTGGGGAAGCCACGGTGGTTGCGGTGGATGGCTAGCAATCGACGAATGTAGTTACCGCCATACCGTGGGTGGTGAGATGTCTCACCGTGGTGCCATGGTAAGACCATTGGTGATTTTCCTGGTGGTCACCGCCCTACCGCGGGGTGGCCTAGTGGCTCCCATGGTAGCGCGATTGATCATTAGCAGTCTATGTTGGGGGTCACCGCTTTGCCGTGGGTGTCTAGTGGTCGGGGCCTAGTAGCATGGGGCGATCAGAGATGGAGCTCAGGTGGGCTTACCGCCACACCGCGGGGTGGCCCATTGAGCTTGACAGTAGCATGACGAAGACAACTCGAGCTCACCACCATACCACGAGGTGACTCGGACAGGGCTACAGTAGCATGGTGGAGACAAGGAATGAGCTCGGGTGGGCTCACTCCATTACCACGGTTGGGTCAATTGAGCTCGGCGGTAGTGTGGTTGGAGGCTGAATGGTCGACGTGGGCTCACCGCCCTACCACAATGGTTGTCTGGACTTGGTGTGGTTTTTGCAGTAGATGGCAGAGGTGAGTTGAGAGCTTGGCTAACTGGCTTGACCAAGTTTGACCAGAGGTCAAAGGAAGCGAATGAACAAAAATACGACATGTGGCTCAGTGTCAGGATGTTGTTTGGCTAGGTGCCAAAACAGTGATGACAGTTATTGCAGACCAAGTTTTCAGTTGAAGACAGGACCTGATTGAGGCAATGAATTGAATGTCTGGGTGGCTCGATGCAAGAAGATCTGTTAGTGAATATCCTGAGGATAGTTGATTGTTTGGACAGGCATAACAGGTTGGCTCACGGTAAGAGATTAAGTAATCTTGTGTGCACGTAAAGGAAAGAAGAACAAATAGAGAGAGAGATAGTGTTCAAATCGTCCTGACTATGAACACTTTGTCTCTCAGTTCTATGAAGATGTGAACCTGTGGAGGTCGTGTAGCTGGGCTAGCTATGACAGTCATTTGTGAGGAGCTGAAGGGAATATACATGATATGTCATTGAGGACATTGTAATCATGTGAAGTTTATGTTTTGTGTTGCCTGTATATTTCTCCAAATGAACTAGATGTGACTCCTATATAGGCTATGAGCCTGAGATTGTATTGTAACTATTTTCTATTGCTGAATAATACAATGGCTCGATCTTTTGGAGTGTGGGGTTTTTTACCTGAAAAGGTTTTCCCCACGTATATCTTTGTGTCTACATGTTTGTCTTTCATGTTGTTAGATTCTACTATCTTGAATCTGTGCTTGTGTTGAATCTGCTATAAGTTTTGCTTTTACTACTCTCAGAGGATCAATGGGGGATCAACTATGCCTACTTCCACTTTATGTCATAGTTTTTTGTGTCTTTGAAGTGATAAAAATGAAATTCACTAAGGCACTATTGTCTTAAATGTGTTCTATGATGACAAAACCGACTCTGTATCCCTAACAAAGGTATCCCCCCATTGGATATGTCAAACATGTTAGTGGTCTACACCATGCATCATATGTCGAGGTGGTCCTTAAATCCAATGGTCCTTGATCATATGCCCTTGGGTAGGCAACCAACATTCTAAACTTAGTGATTTCCACCTACAACTCAATTTGTTGTCCCCACTCTACCTCTCTTTGGAATCATGCAAACACTGTTGTATAGTCCTCTAGGAGTACATCTTGGGTCTCCACAAAATATCGAGCTACATTATTATGTAGATAACGCTCGATCATTTTGAGCTTTCGAACCTAAAGGTATCGAGTTTGTCTCGTAAATAAGAGCTAATGTTGATCATCATACCATGCTAAAACTTGTAGCCATGGTCTTCATCTGAATACGATCATATCATCTATGACCCTCAACCAGTAGGGAATACCTATAGGCCTAGTATGTTGTAATATCATAGCCACTTGGTACTAGAAAACAATGGGCTCACCTGATCTATGTCCGCTAGAACCATAATGGGTCTCAACACTATGATATGCTTGTAGGTCCAAATATGTAGAAGTGTGATGTCAGCTCTGATAGATCTCCCCTAACAGTAAATTTCTTAATGCGTATCATGTTATAGCGAGGCCAACATAATTGGCCCCCATACATATAGAATCATCCTAAAAATCATGCCATGTCATGCCAACCCCCAACCTAGACTGAAACCTCTATCCTATTAGTCTGGGGAAATCACACTAGAAATTAGAGCAACCACAACCAATTTGAAATTAGGAACCCGTCCGCAATAAAAATCCAAGTTGATATGTGAACTCACTAGAATGATCTCATCTAAATGCAAAATATTGCAACATGCATCCATCCCAGCATTCATATCATAAATGACACTCCCCATGAATGGGAAACCAAAGGATCTGCACACATCCTCAAGTGTAATTGTGGCCTTTACAGTGGGGAGATGGAATGATGATGTCTCATTGTACCACCACTCAATCAATGTTATCATCATCGCTAAGTGGGTATAGATCTCCAACATTTAGGAAATGAATCCTAATCCAAGAGATCCTAGACACTCTTGCTCCACCATATTGAAGCCACATACCACTGAAAAAAGGTCAAATATTTGATGCTCTTGAGACATCAAGGGCTAAATATCCTCCTACACATACCACACACACAACATCAATTTTCCTAAAATCTAGAAACTGGTTAAAATCTAAGTGCTTGAATCCTAGAACATCAATGGTGTCATTGTTTCTTAGGTGTGATGCTATATTCTTTGTGGGGGTGCATCACTATTTTGTGATGCGCATTTCTATACTCAATAGCATATCAATATTTTGATGCATCGCTATACCAAAATTGGTAGGGGTATCATTTTTTGCTAAGTGTGTCACCATTTCTCAATGGCATCGCTAAACTGAACACTCCCAACATGTTATTTGCAATATGTGTCACCCAAACCTAACTAGGTCACCAAACAAAAAATCTCTTGACACGTCACTATACACTAAGTGTGTCGCTATAAAATCAAAAGAGACACCGACCAGTTCGTGTTATGTTGTAATATAGTGACAACCTAAAGACCTAATTTTTAAACCTTAATAGATGCACCAAAACATGCAAATTGAGGAAAGTTTTGGGTCACATACCCGGGGTCCTACATCTTCTAGACACTAGAACTCTCGAACTCGGTCAGAAAGGTGGATAGGAAGCACACATTGCACCATCTCACTAAGCTGTTAGAGCTCAATATGAAAAAAATCTCAAGAGTGTGAATGCACAAATGAACTACAAGCGCCCCTTTTTCATATATTTATGCCTAAAAAATAGGGTTTTTGGCCCTAAATTGAGAGGAAAGCTAGGGTTCTAAACTTTTTTATCCAATTCTTCAACCATGAAGCCTATGTTAAAGATTTATTTTTCATTTATAAGCTCGTTTTCACATCCCGAGGCATCTTTTTTTGAACCTAAATCAATATTTTATCTTTGTCAAGAGATCAACCCAAAATTCAAAATTTCCACTTGAGCTCTTGAGGGGGCAAGGTACCTGCTTATTTCCTTCCATTGGGGCAATAGTGGGGCATCCAAAAATCAAGAATCTTCAAAAAAATTATCTAAGAAGCAATTTTAATCCAAAAAGGATCAGTCTTTGAACAAGGGTAACAAGTACCTCACTTCAAAGAGCAGAAAATTGTAGACACTTAAAAATGTCTTGAATGATACTACACACTTGAATCCAATGTATTAACATCGTTTCATCTTGAAATCCATCTTATTTTCACTTGTTTGATTAAATAAGCTTGGTTATTTAATTAAATGCATCATTTTCATCTATTGATCTAATTAATATAATTAGGTTAATTAATATCCTCTCACACTAACATTCCACCCAATTTAATTAAATAATGCAAATTATTTAATTTAAACCCTAAGTCTTCTTATTTAATCAAATAACCCTAAACTATTTAATTAAATATCATATTGCATCCTCGTTTCATTAGATAAATCAATAATTTAATGAATATCCTCACATTCTTCATCTTGCACATTCAAATTTAGTTTTAATTACTAAATTGCTAATTTCCCCTTCCATCCACTTGCATAGGGAATATTCCAAAGGAATATTCTCCTATTTTTCTCCAAAAAGGGGATGATTGTTTCCAAACAAACTTTGTAATAAACTTTCAAAGTTGTTAAAAAGTGTGTTTGTTTGAATCATTCTCAACCCTTGATGTTTTCCTTGATCCATGTGATCTTTTATTTTCATCCATTCATGAGAATCCTTGATCCATGTTTCTCCCTTCATCCAATATTGACCATTGATAGATAAAATTGATCTAAGCCCTTGATTTTTTATTTTCTCTCCAATAAATACATCACTATTTGGAGAGAAATGGATCCATCTTTTGATAGCATTTTTATGCTATTGAAATTTATACTTACTTGCATCCATATTGAACACTTATTAGAATTTTAGATTAATTTTAATCCATATTAGCTTAATCATCCATTAATGGCTTCCATGTTAACTTAGTTTGCATCCATGGCTTATATATTTGAACTTTGTTTCCATATAGCATAGATTGCATCCATTTTATAAAGTAGTTTACCATTTAGCCTTTATATTTATCATGTTAAACTAGTTTCATATCATGTTTTGTTCATCTCTCATCAGTTTCATCATTTTTATTTCAATAAAATCAATTGGAATAAGCTCATATTATCTAAGGGATTTGGAAAGGGTCACCATTCCACGTCAATGTGATACCACTCCCCCGATGGGATAAGATTTGAGGTCTTAGAATAAGGTTTTTTTAAGATTTTCTATTTATATCATGTTAGTTTAATGGCTTCCTATTTTTGATGATTTTGAATATCTCATTGGGATCATTTCTTAGGGGATTAAATAGGGTTTAAATTCATTTGGATCTATCGTATTTAGTTCACACTATAATTATAGTCCCACTTGTCAATAGCATGGTGACTTGATTCATGCACCATCACAAGAATAGAAGCCCATTGTTACTAAATGGCCTTTCTCACAATGTGGGTTAGACTTCATTAGTAAGATACATCCTACATCCTCAAATGGTCATAAATTCATAATCACTTCCACTAAATATTTCACTAAGTGGGTGGAATCCATACCAATGACCTACATTACAAGGAAACATATTTATAAATTCATACTCCATTACATCATTTGTTGCTTTAGCATTCCTCCTTCTATAATCACAGACAATAGACATTCTTTCATAACCAAGAATTCTATAATCTATGCCAACAATTTCACATTCAACATCATTTTTCCACTCCATATTACCCACAAGAAAATAGCTAGGTTGAGGCCATGAACAAAACCATCTTAAGAATCCTAATGAAAACAGTCTATGAAGCTGGTCATGATTGGAACTTACAAATTAATCCCACCCTATTGGAATACTATACTAGAATTCACACACCTACTGGAGTCAGTCCCTATTCCCTAGTATATGGTGGTGAAGCTATCTTTCCAATAGAGGTCGAGCTCCCATCATTTAGAATCTCTTTACAACATCTCATTAATGATGAATAATACCATGTAGAATGCCTTCAACAACTAGAGATTCTAGGTGAGAAACACTTAAATACCCTCAACCATCTCAGATCATATTAGAACAAGCTTCACAGATCATACAACAAGAAGATTAAGCCTAGAGAATTTTCCATTGGAGATTTGGTCCTTAAGGAAAAATTAGTGAAACCTACAAGAATGAGAAAAGAAGGGCAAGTGTGAACCTAATTGGCTAGGCCCTTACATTGTTACAAAAAAATATGGATCATGGGCATGTCGATTAGCTACCATGGAAGGAGAGCCCCTATAAGAGACCATGAATATCATCCATCTAAAAAACATCTTCATATGAGAAAAACCAAAAAAAATCAAAAATTAGAAAAATACAAAAAAATCACAAAAGCAAAAAATTAGAAAAGAGAAATAATTAGTCTAGTGGTGAAAACCACTTTGTGGCACCTTGGGAAAGTACCATGGTGAAAACCTAGAAAACAGGTTCCATGAGTAGAGACAAATACACCATCTATTATGTCACTTTTTTGATCCACTCAATAAATCCATCCATAACAAATCCATCCACCCACCCCGTGAACTATAGCTTGGAATAATAATGAGAGATTTTTCTACCATGATCCTAAACCTAACATACATCCACTCACTCTCCTTTGTGTCACTCAGCTACACATCTCCATAATATGAAGATGACTTATACAATCATCACCATCAGATGTAGTGGGAAGCGGTCTTTAGTATACCTAGTTTCTCACCCATCCATTAAATAATTAAATACCATTCCATAATAAACACCTCACCATCTCATTCTGAAACAAACAAATACAGAATAAAATGACATACATGCTCACATGGACCTTAGAACTAAACCATCGACATAATCCCAAAATCATCTCGCCACTTCACTTGTCTCCCATCATAATCCACCTCATCTTTTCCCAATAGGATTCATCCTTCCTTGGTCTAACAACCTCTATCAATCCTACCTTTTGGCAAGAGATTTGACTTTTTTCCTTTTGTATTTATTGTTGTGATCTATGAAGTCACCAAGTTAATTCCACCTAGATCTTTTCATATCTTGGTGTGTCGAAAACAAGGTATGGAGTAGATATGGGTCACCTTGTATGGTGTGTTTGTGATTAGCCTAATTTACTAATAATTTCTTACACCTTAGCTAGAGGGGTTCAAAACATTCTGGTCCACTATATAATCCCTTTTATGATCCACTATGGTGCTTGGAATCATTTAATGATTAGGTATAATATTATTTTTGCATATGTTTGTGAGTCTCAAAGTCCATGCAAGATACATGATCGCACCTTTGGTTATTTATAACATTGGGGCATGATATTTCTTGCTATATCAAATTAAGGATTTCTCACCACATTTTCCCAACATAATCCCCCATCCACTTTTCCTTTCCTAACACTAACCATTTCCCCTCTTCCTTTATATTCTAATCCCCCATCCCCTCCTACACACCTAGACTGGAGTACATGCTATATCACGACACAAAAATAAACACTCCCACCTCCATGGCACATGATTTTAATAAGGGAATTTTGAGTACAAAATTGAAAAAAGGTCATTGAAACAATGTCAGATTCATGGATGCACTAATAACTAAGAGAGAGAGAAATATCACAAGGTACCCATCACCATGTTGAGTCCTAATTATTTTATTGTGACACAAATTAGTCGTTACCTATTAGCTACAAAAACCACCATTAAAGATAAAGTAAATGTAAATAGGTTGACATCCAAGTTGTAGATTAGGTATTATCAATGGAATGACATTCATACACATCCCATCAAAACATCATATAGGAAATATACATGGTAAAATCATTAACATAGCATAAATACATAAACATCAAACATCCATTCATCATACATTTCCACAGAAGCATTTACCATGAATTTTATAACATTTATGACTCCATACTCTACAAATAAAACCATCTACACATCACAATAAAAAATGAAGAAAACATAAGAAAACTAAAAGCTAAATCGTAAACAACCATCAAAGGAAAACTTTAGTACAAGGGTCCTTGTCCTCTCACATAAAATTGCACTTCAACCTACAAACTTCTTGTTCTCCTAGATTCTTTTATTAATTTTCATATTTGAAATTGCTTCAGTAAAGCACCATTATCAAGTTCTTGATTCTATTTTTTCAATCGAGAGGTATGGAAGATGAAATCTATAAGAAAATTGGACACAAGATCCACGGGCTGAAGTGTCACCTTCATGTAAAAGGAAAAATAGCCCTATAATAAATTCATCAATTGCATATAATCATCATATCTCATGTATATCATAATCAACATCATAACATCCACATATAATTCATCATATTATCATCATAAAGAAAAAATAAATACACATCATCTAACGTCATAATCATAAAACATAAAATACATCACATGCATAATTAATCCACATCACATAGTAAAAATCCATATATAACCACATCTCCATAAACTATATAGGAACAAATATATCATATCATATATATATCAAATATAATGTCATGATACAAAATATATGCCATTCTCTTGTGTGTACAAAAAGTCAAACCCATCCTAAGGAAAAAAAAACCAAAAAGTCATAATCAACACACACTATTCTATGCTCCCTACATATGATTGTATGTCAAGTGATTTTCATGGTGGATCTCTATGTGACTATGATGGTGAACCATAGTAATTTATGGCCCTAAACGAGCTGGCCTATGTGATCTAGTGCTAACTGAGACACTAGCAATCCTCTGCTCTGGTGGCACTTCCTCCTCATAGGCCCTCCTCCATTGCTCTACCTCTCAGGTAGCTCAACCAAAATCCATGAATCCAACCACCAATCCACCCTCACCTAGCATATTGCAAGCCACATCTTGCTCCCTCCAAAGCCTATCCACCTCCCTATGTATTTGATCTCACTCTGCCACCTACCCTCCATCTTCTCCAATACCAGCCCCTTTGTCTTACAATACCCATAACCTAACTACCTCTGCCTTGGTTGCATCCCTCTCACTGACCAAAGTCACCATCTAAGCCTTGGCTAAATCTCTCTCTCTCCTACCAAAACATGATAAATCACCTTGGTTGAATCCCTCTTTGCCATGAGCGTCCCAATGTATTGTCCAGCTATCCTTGTAAGCAGACCACATTGTTCCATGTCTTATCTCTCTCACCAAAAACCTATATATGGTCCTAATGAGCCTGATCACACTCCTATTAGAGCTAGTCTCTCTCCACTATCATGGCATTTAATTGAGCCTATAAGTCTTCACCCCTCTACCACACTTGACGACCCTCCTCATCTCCACCTCCTCCAATGTCATCCCCTCCAATGTCCTCTCCTCTAATACCTTGATATCCATCCTCCCCATCATCGTCATCATCACTCCCATCATCGCTCCTATCACTTTCATCATCTAAGTTGTTGCTATACTCTAATCCATTGTTTTTTCTCTCATCCGCACTACCCTCTACTACCACTAGTTGATGATGAGGCATGGTTATTCAAAGAGGTCTATGCCTCTCCCTCTAGATGTCATACTTTGTCATAGTATCAACATCTACCACTCCTCATCAAAGATCCCACACACTGTTGGGGCATCTCTCTAGCTTTTATATGTTGTGGTATACACAACAAAACCACCCCACTTCTGCCTCTCACAAGCCACTCGTCCAAAAATTGCCTCTACCTAAGGAACACCCTACTTCTAACCAAACTATCCAAGCACTTGTACTGGTAAATATCTCTCAATTATGGTTGGACTTTTCCCTATAAAATAATGAACCCTCTATATGTATGGCATATAACAGTCATCATCCTTCAAGTCCTCAAAATCAATATACGATCGCCAGATGAATGAATCCATATCATCAATAATCTTACACCAATGGTCTAAATCACTGAGATGTCATTTTTGTTAAAACCCTGCATACATAAACACAAAGGGAATATTTGGCCCCCGTTGTCTGTCAAAAATTAGATGCAGTACAACAATACGCTCAAATTCCCATACGTCCAATAAAGTCGCCCCTACAGCTAAGCTCCATCCATCTCTATACATAGCATAATGAAGCTCTCTATACATATCTCCCAACATAGCAACCCCCCATGCATATATTGTCCCCTCCTCAAACATACTCTTTATCACTCCTACCCAACTGATCGCAAATCCCCATAACCTCCTATCCAACATCAAGGTGGATGTAGTCAATGCAGCCACAAAATGATAGAGATCCGGCCACTCACCCAGCCTAGCATCCATGTCTAGCTCTACGCCTCTAAAGGGTAAATCTTAGCATGCAAATATCCTCTACAATGTATCCCTCACCCCCTAAAGCTAATAGACCTTTAACTCCCCTCATATCAATATTTAAATGATCTACAACACATCCTCTAAAGTGACTATCGCCTCCTGAGTTGATAAGTGAAAGCTGCTCGTCTCACTATGCCACTGCTCTACTAGTTTTTTCATCAAAGCTCTATGTGCTCGGATCTAGGGCATATGGGAAATAAAGTACATCCCTTTCAAGTGTATCCAATCATCATCCTCAATTGTGATCTTCTCTCAAAGTGTCCCCATAACTACCATCCACTGCTCCTACGATTGTAGGACCTTAAGGTTCTCCTACATTTTTTCACACAATAACATCATCCTTTTCATCTAAACCATAAACCTATTTCTAGCCTAACTAACCCACCCTTCTAGTTTATATGAAACTAAGCTTCCATTTTGGTGTAGACAAAATTTAATAAAATGCAAGCACATCAATTTTACATGCCCAAGCACTGCTTTACGTAGGCGCAACAATTTCTCACCCAGGCACGACAATTTTCAACGCAGGTGCCACATTACGCATGCACCATTTCCTAATTCCCTACCTATGCGCGTCAAATTCATGTGCATCAAATTTAGGTGTTTTGATTTCAACACAAGTTCCAAAATCAATCATAGGCACCGTGAAAATTTAAGCGCCATTTCTTTGCACGTGGGTTTCATAATCTACCCTTAGGCACCATTTCATGAAATGGCCCATCCATTTCCTGAACTCTATTTCCTAATTAGATGTACCCTAGACCCACCTAGCCTAGCCTAAACCTAAGGGATAGACTATATATCGGCTCACCTACATCCTCCACCCACTAGTACTCCCAAACTTGCTCTACATGGTGTGTATGTTGAGGAATCTCTGCCATTGCTCCGCGCTACCACCTAAGCTTCACTCTACAAATCAAATGTTGAAAATGAATTTTTGGGCCCCTCAATGCCTATTTATAGGCTATTTAACCCTAATCACCCCCAAATCACCTCACAAACCCTATTTTCTTTTATACTAGATGCATCAAATATCTCGTTCTTCCTCCCCGTTCCACCTAATTTCTCTATTTCTTCTCCCACTTTTTACCAACTTTTTCTTCTATGCTATCCCTTATCATTTTAGCCCACCTTTTTCAAGACCTTGACCAACAATATTTTTCTAAATTTTTTTGTCCAGTCTCTTAAGGGGGCATAACCTCCTTACTAACTTTCCAACCCACTTGGGAAATTTTTTAAACTTCTTTGATGCAGTATCACTCTAGACACTGCATCAAAGAGGGGCAAAATTTAGTCACCTTAAATATGACATCACTTCTTGTTAATTAATTAAATAGTTTTATTTAATTAATTCACCCATTCCTCCCCTTCTAATTAATTAAATACATTTATTTAATTATTTAATCCATTTTCCTCTTATAATTAATTAAATATTTTATGTAATTAATTATGTCACTTTACAAAAACTATAGTTCTTCTAATCAATTAAGTAACTCCTATTATTTAATTGATCCCATTAAAATCCCCTATGCTTCTAAACCTAATTGTATTGATTAATCCTTGATTAATTAACCTACTAACCTCCATTATCCTATTCTCCAACTTTTAACTCCACCCACCTCATTATGATAATTAATCCCAAATTAAATATCCTAATCCCCGTCATTACCATTATTTCCTAATTTAAAATTCATTCTCAACCCCCTAATCTTGTCTCATTAATGCAACCAATCACACCTACCTCCACTATCTTACACCTAGCCTCCAAAATTAAATGAGGTGTCATTCCAAGGTGTGCTCACACATGTGTCAGCATGCATCATCTCATCTCTCTCATTTAACTATGACAATTGTAATAATGCTAATCTTGATCCATGCATCACATTCCTAATCAATCCTATCCCTCCATTAACTTTCAATCCTAGCCCTCCATTTCTCCCTCCAATTTTCTATAAATTGGTCCTTCATCCTCTCATTTCATCATCTTGAATTTAGCTACTATTATGTTGGTGCAATCTTGTGAGAAATCCACATCCACACTTGAGAAAATCTAACAAGAATAGGGTGCTTCTTGAACTCAATCTTGAGGGCCACAAAAGGTATAATGTTATGTTTGCAATTTGATGTTATTTCCTTAATTTTTTTATGCTTTTGGTGTTAAGTTCTAACCCCTCTACATTTCCAACTAGACATGTTGGCACTAACGATTCAAGCCCACGAAGACCAAAACAAAAAGTAGCCTACCTTGCAACTTTACACTACATGCATCTGGTGATTTTTAAAGCATCAGAAAAAATTTCACCACAAGAAAACAGCTCAGAGATATCAAAAACCAAGAGAGGTTATTGTATATGGGCCCTACATCATCTTGTAGCCTCAATAGGATTGTTTCTAGGTGACACGGTTTCTAAGTAACAGCTCATCAAAGATTGTTGCCTTTTTGCACTTTGGACTCTTAAGGGATATTGCCAGTACAATGTAGCTCAGACTATTTCAACATGTTTGGGTACAAAAAAAGACCATTCCTAGCCTAAACATACCCATCCAGATGTGTTGGAACTGTTGGTTTGGTCACATGAGGATCAAAATAAAAGTTACACCCCTTTGTAACTTTACACTGCATGCATTTGACCCACTTTCCATCAACTGAAAGCTGGACACCATGGGAAAATTTCTTAGAGATATCAAAAATTGAGACAGGTTGTTGTAGAGGGGACCTACATGATCTCGTAACCTCAAATGAAATGTTTCTAAATGACATAGTTTTTGAGTAATATCTCATCAAAGATTGTTTCCTTTGTGCACTTTGGACTCTTAAGGGATATCACTGGTATAATGTATCTCAAGGTATTTTGGCATGTTTGGGTGCAAAAAAGGACCATTCCTAGCCTAAATTTACCCATGTGGACATGTTGGAACTATCGATTTGGTTGCATGAGGATTAGAACAAAAGTTACACCCCTTTGCAACTTTACACTGAATGTATTTGACACTTTTTCCATCAACTGAAAACTACACACCGCAAGAAAATGCTTTAGGATATCAAAAACTAAGAGAGGTTATTGTAGAGGGGGCCTACATGATCCCTTATTCTCAAATATATTATTTCTAATTGACATGAATTTTTAGTAATATCTCATCAAATATTGCTACCTTTTTGCACTTTGGACTCTTAAGGGATATCATCGGTACAATGAAGGTCAAACTATTTCAACATTTTTGGGTGTGAAATAGGACCATGCCTAGCATAAAATCACCAATCTATGCATGTTGGAACTATCAGTTTGGTCACATGAGGAGCAGAATGAAAGTTACACCCCTTTCCAACTTTACACTGCATGCATCTGACCCTTTTTCATCAATTAAAAACTTGACACCATAGGAAAATGCCATAGAGATATCAAAAACTGAGAGAGATTATTATAGATGGGCCCTACATGATCCCATATCCTTAGACAAAGAGTTTCTAGGTGACACGGTTTCCTAGTAACAACTCATCAAAGAATGATATTGTTTTGCACTTTGGACTCTTAAGGGACATTGTTGGTACAATGTAGTTCAGATTGTTTCAACATGTTTGGGTGCAAAAAAGGACCATACCTAGCCTAAATTTACCCATCCAAACATGTTGGAATTGTTGGTTTGGTCGCATGACAAGTAGAACAAAATTTACACCCCTTTGCAACTTTACATTGCATGCATTTGACACTTTTTCCATCAACTAAAAACTAGAGACCACGGGAAAATGCCTCAGAGATATAAGAAACTGAGAGAGGTTATTGTAGAGGGGCCCTACATGATCTCATAGCATTAAATGAAATTTTTCTAAGTGACACAATTTTCGAGTAATAGCTCATCAAATAATTCTACCTTTTTACACTTTGGACTCTTAAGGGATATCACTGGTACAATGTAGGTTGGAGTGTTTCGACATATTTGGGTGTGAAACATTACCATGCCTAGCCTAAATGTACCCATCCAAAAATGTTAGAATAGTTGGTTTGGTTACACAAGGAGTAGAATGAAAGTTACATCCCTTTGCAACTTTACACTGCATGCATTTGACACTTTTTCCATCAACTAAACACTAGACACCATAGGAAAATTCCTTATAGATATCAAAAATCAAGAGAGATTATTTTAGAGGGGCCCTACATGATCTCGTAGCCTTAGATGGAATTTTTCTAAGTGACATATTTTTTGAGTAACAACTTCCCAAAGATTGTTGTCTTTTTGCATTTTGAACTCTTAACGGATATTTCTTATACAATGTAGTTCAGACTCTTTCAACATGTTTGGGTGTAAAATAGGACCATTCCTAGCCTAAACATATCCATTCAAATGTGTTGGAACTATCGGTTTGGTCACACAAAGAGCAGAATGAAAGTTACACTCCTTTGCAACTTTACACTACATGCATTTGACATTTTTTCCATCAACTAAAAATTGGACACCACGTGCATATGTCTTAGAGATATCAAAAACCAAGACATGGTATTATAGAGGGGTCCTACATGATCTCATAGCCTTAGAAGAAATTTTTCTAAGTGAGACGGTTTCCAAGTAACAACTCATCAAATATTTTTATCTTTTTGCACTTTGTACTCTTAAGGGATATCACCAGTACAATGTAGCTTGGACTATTTCGGCATGTTTGGGTGTGAAACAGGGCTACGCATAGCTTAAACATACCCATCCAGATGCATTGGAACTATTGGTTTGGTTGCACTATGAACATAGAAGAATCTACACATGCACCTTCCTCAACTTCTCGAGAGCAAGAGGAATCTCTTCGTTGAATACAATATCTATCTCATTCATTTGATCTTCTTCTTTTTCAAGTGTTTTTAGAGTAGACTAACCTCCTTTTCATTAATGATAAAATATTCTTCCTATCTTTTAATTCCTTTCCTAAATGGTTAATTTTATTCTTCAATTGTTTTGCTTCAATTTCAACACTTCCAACAATTTCTTTTGCATATGCAACATTACCATCCACACATTTTTCCTCATCTCTACTACTATTACCTATTAACACCCCTCATTATTCCTTTTCATGAGTTTCTAACTATTGGTAGTAGCAATGTGTGTCATTGATGTCAAAGGTATTTGCTAGGTTGCTTTGTCATTTGTATTGTTGCTTGTCAAATATGATAGAGAATGTTCATGGCAAAAGAAAAGGTTTGTTTCATATGTAAAAGTCAGTTATTTTGTTGATGGCTATCACAAGGTTGTCACAAGGTTGCTTGATCATCTTATGATTCTTATTGATGGAGTTTGGAGATTGATTTGTATTTTCAAATCATTGATCTCAAAGGTACATGTTCATTCATCAAATCATTCATATTGCTTGATGCATATTGATATAAAATATCTTGAGGTTTTGTTTCACTTAGGGTTTCTTTTCTTACTTTGAAGTTCATTCAAAAACCCTACATATGGCTTATCTTCTTTGTGTCAACATCAAAGATATTTCATATCTTACATCAGTGGCAATAAGAGGTCTGAAGTGTTTCAAGGTTCTTTCCTTATTTGGTGCCCTAGGTATAAAATTCTAAACCTCATATTGTCTATAGTATTGATTGTGCAAGTGTTAAGATGGGTTTAGTGAATGATTTACTTTTCTTATGATTTGCAAGTGACTTGTGATTGTCGGTGGAAGGTCACTTTAATGATAACTAGAAGGGGCATGTTCGTATGATAACCAGTCCCATGACCTAGTTGATACTGACACATCTTAAAATTCTTTTTAAAAATGTCAGGAGGTATAAGATTTGTGGTTGGTGTTAAATCTCTTGATGGTTCAAAGATTTATATCAATGGTGTTGTTTCAAATTCACAATGACCTTCAACAATCACTTCCAAGAACTTGAAGTTTGACGGGAATTTACCTGTTTGTATTATGTTTGAAGTAGTTTGTTCATAGTTTTTGGAAATGCATTTCTAAATGAAGTCAATTATGATGAGTTTGCATTTAGGGTATTAAGGTTGTGATATGGACTACATGAAATTATTTTGAAGACTGAGTTGAAGAATATGGTATCATGATTCTATCAATTTAATGCATATTGAAAGAGATATTAAAAATAAGATTAAATGAATTTACAAAATGATAGCAATGAGTGGACATGATTTAAAGTAAGGGATCTGTGTGAGATATGATACCATAGTTTTATGAAGGTTGTGCATGGTAAGAAGTTCATATGATGCCTTTAGTATTCATGAAATGTTCTTTTGGTATTGATTAATGTGATCAAAGTAAGTTTGCAAGTATGTGATGGGTAAGGATTTAGAAGTTGGTATTGGTTTTGTGAGGGTGATATATTTATGTTCTTGATAGACATATGATAGAGAATGCTGAATTCATAATTGCATGTTAAGGTTGACTAAAATTCTTTTGAATCAAGGTGTTATGTGTTCTAGCTTGAAGGTGGAATAAACTTGGTGAGTAAGGGATGATTTTTTCTTGATTTAATTTTTGACAAGCTGCGATGATTGTAATAGAATAGAGCAAGGTATTTAAGGTGATGGTGTTTTCATGAACAAAATATGTTGATTGCAGAAGGAGTCAATAAACTGTATAGAATTGTGTTTTCCTGATGGTTGACATATGCTA
Organism: Sequoiadendron giganteum; assembly: GCA_007115665.2. Classification (NCBI taxonomy): domain Eukaryota; kingdom Viridiplantae; phylum Streptophyta; class Pinopsida; order Cupressales; family Cupressaceae; genus Sequoiadendron; species Sequoiadendron giganteum. The sequence goes on from CM021109.1 coordinate 298,781,647, forward strand.
TAGTAAGGTTGGATAAATGTTTGACAAAGTTGTGGTATGCATGGATACAAAGTAACCCTATGGTTTGTTCTTTTCCTTCTGAAATAGTGTCGATTGGCCATTGAGACTTTTTTTACTAGTGAGGCTTGTATTGTTACAAGAGTGAAAAGTCTAAAGGTGTTGAGGAAAGTTTGCAGATGTTGTCATTGATGTCGATTGGCCAACTAGTTATCTACTAGTTTTTTTTTGTTGTATATGTCGAGGATATTGAGAAAGTTGTATTAAAGATATGTTGCATGTATTCAGTGGTTGCTTTGGTTTTTTATCCAGATTTTCTCCTATGGTTGTGTGGTTTAGATATGTTGCTCATGTTTGTTAGTAGATTTTATATCCAAATTTTGGGTTGTTGATTCATTGTACAGTGCAAGTTATGTTCACCAGTTGTGAAGTATGGTTTTCTATGTTTCTGGTTGAGGTCTGAGAGAAATGTTGTTGGTTTGGATTTCTCTTTGAAAAATTCTTATCACTTATAGTTTTAGAGTTGTGTTTCCCTAGTTCTATTGAAGATAATTTCGGCATTTGGAAGATTCGTGCTTAACGGTTTTATGTGTTTACCCTAGTTTGGTCGACCTTGTGTGAAATACTAATTTCAAGGATGATGAAGCATGTTGGATATTTTTGGATCCCTTGAATCATTTGTTTGGGTCACCCTCATTCTAATTCCACCCTAGGATGCTTTAGCACTGACCTAATTTGAATTTGAATTTGGATGGCCAAATTTCGATATGTTTCAAGGTTGAAGATGGTATAAATGAAAAATGAGTTAATGGTGAAGATGAGGATGCAAGAGAGAATAAGTAGAGTGATAAGAGAAAAGAGGAAGTGTAGTTTTATGCGACATTGATTCTATTCATTGAGTGTTTGTGTTGAGAGTGTGGTAGATCAATGCGAAGCTTAATGTTGATTTTTTGGATGCAGTGAGCAAAAGGCAAACTCTATCATTCATACATGTGTGTGAATAATTGTGGTGGAATCCTTTGCTGCATTGGGATTGTAGTCTCTCTATAAAAACTCTTCTTTGTTTTATTTGTATCTCTCTAGTAGTGAGCCCTCCGAGTTGTAGCCCTATTGGATAGTGAGTCCTTGTTTCAGATAGTGAGTCCTTATTTTAGGCAATGGGCCTTATTTTAGGCAATGACCCTTTTGTAATCGGTTTTTGTATTCTCTATAGTGTGAGTTAATCCTCACTGTGGTTTTTCCATATAAATCTGGTGTTATTGTGTTTATGTGTTGGATTTAAGTTTTTGCATTGACATTTGATTATTAATCATTGAAGCAGTATTTAGAATTGGTTTCGGTGGTTAAGTTAAAGGTTTAATTTTGTGACAACTGATTCACGTCCCCCCTCTTAGTTGTACTATTCAACAATTGGTATCGGAGCTTGGTTCCTTGGTGAAGAGCTTAACCACTTGAGGAAGGCCTAGGATGGCTGGCAAAATGGTTTATGATTATTTGAGGTTCAATGCAACTAATTACGGTATCTTGAAAGTATTGATGAAAGAATATGTGGAGTATTGTGGATATAATGTGGAGAAAGCTTACAAAAATACTTGTGCTCCTCCTACTAATGGTCTGAGTACACCTAAAGAAATCAAAGCACATGAAGTGAACAATAAGGTGAAACACATTTTGAAGAATAGTCCGGTACATTCAAAGTTGATCATGTTAGAATCCAAGATCACCTGCATGCAATCACCTGTCACATGCAAAAGACATGCAAAACCAACAAGATGTTCTGTAAACCTCAAAGTGTCAAAATGCATTATCAGAATCTCAGATATTACAAAGAGATCAATCCTTATGAAGGAGATCAAGAAACCTTAAAATGGAAACCCTAAATGAAACCCTAGTGTGCACACTTAATAATTAATCAATTATTAATGTGCCTAAGTTTAGCTTAAGCAACTAGAGGAATAAGTGACTTAATTAATTAACTAGTATGATATAATTAATTAAGTATATAACTTATTACTCTAACACCCCCCCTTAAGATGAACTTAGGAAGAAGCTAAAACACTAGAAGAAGATGCATGCAAACAAAGATGGGTCCCAACAACTAGGCCTAATCAGGTACCCATTTACAAATGCAAGAAAGAGGTAGAGGAGGAAAACCCAGTGGGACAAAACCCCCCTACAATGATATGACATGCTGCAAAGAAGCACTAGAAGAGCACTGTAGAGTAACACTGGAACCGCAATCTGGCAAGCAAGGAAAGATACTTATGTCTACAAGAAACCATATCAGAATCATCATAATGTGACAGTAGACCTAATGCCATGAAACACTCAAACACTCCAAACTGGAACAATCCTGGAATCTATGAAGCAACAGTCGATTATTGAATGATGTATCATTGAAAATGAAGTGCAAAGATGCAAGAGGCACTCTCCCAACTGCCAAAATATCCAGGTAATCTCCAAAACACCCATCGGGCCAAATCTAGATTAATGAAAAACCTAGGATAGATACAGAAAAAAGTGCATGGACAGCAACATAAATCTCCTCAATACCTTTCCAGCGCCGCAAAGATAGCGAAAATCAGAGATCGTGGCAAAAATTTATGAGCTCGGAAGCATAAAAAGTACATCTGACTTCAACTAGAAATAAATGTAGTAAAATAGGAAAATACTATAAAATAAACTACACCAAATGAAAGTGCTCAGAACCAGCTTTCCGGTGATATCTCATTTGCCCAATTTTGATATCGTATGCCCAAGTTATGCCAAAAACAAAAAAAACTGCTTCTTTAGAGAAAACTAGGGTTAGGAGGGGACAAACACCACCGTACAGACGCTGACGTCAATGGTTCACAGGCATAAATTTGACGGCCTAGAGGCCATCACCGCAAAAAAATAGTCTCCTTGCAAAAAAAAATTGGCCCCTGGGTTTTGCATATCACTGCTAGAGGGGCTTTGTTTGGCCGAGGGTTGGATGCAAGGGGGCTGGTCGCCCATATGACCGCAGGGGTACGCAAAAGGGCCAACGGCCGGTTGGTAGTGGAGGCTGGCGGCGCATGAGCGGCGGTGGCCGACCAGCCACCGCCTAGTGGCCGCATCGTTACGAGTTCTCTTATAACTGGAGGCGTCGGCGGGCTTCCCAAAAAATGCTATTTTTTTTACATTTTTTTAATTTGCGTGCCTTGGAATGCGTGTTGGGGAGGTCGTACGGCCTCCCTGGCAAATTTTTTTCACCTCCCAGACCAACTTCACCAAAATCAACCAAACAACAAGCGTTCTTAAGGTTTTGAGGCACTGCGAACGCAATGGCGATGTCCGTTTGAGCCCATAATGTGCCAAAAAATCGGCTACCCCTAGATCTTTGCAGAAAAGATGCCTGTGGAAACCCTTGCATTTGAAACTCACTGAGAAGCCATATCTTCAGATCATGAATAGGTAGCTGCAAGTCTGGAGCTCTGATACCATGTTAGAATCCAAGATCACCTGCATGCAATCACCTGTCACATGCAAAAGACATGCAAAACCAACAAGATGTTCTATAAACCTCAAAGTGTCAAAATGCATTATCAAAATCTTAGATATTACAAAGAGATCAATCCTTATGAGGGAGATCAAGAAACCCTAAAATGGAAAACCTAAATGAAACCCTAGTGTGTACACTTAATAATTAATCAATTATTAATGTGCCTAAGTTTAGCTTAAGCAACTAGAGGAATAAGTGACTTAATTAATTAACCAGTATGATATAATTAATTAAGTATATAACTTATTACTCTAATAGATCAAGGTTTAGAATTTGAAGACAACTAAGGATTATGTGATGCTTTAGAAAGAGTGCATGATGGTGATGAAAGAGTTAAGTGAAACTACAAAATTTGGAGACACATTTTGATCTTCTATATATGTCTAAAGATGAAAATTTCAAATCTTATGTACAGATATTGGATGAGATAGAGGTCAGTATGCAAGGAATTGGTGCTACTATTGATGAAACAAGGATTGTAAAGAAAATTCTCAAAACTCTTCTTGATGCTTATAGTGACAAGGTGAGTGCTATTAAGTATACTATAGATTTTAAGGCTTGTACTAAGGATCTTTTGGTAGGATTTTTGACATCATATGAGATGAGGAAGCCAAGTCTAAGGAATGGAAGAAAATCATAGACTACCTTTAAAGCTACAAAAGATGAAGATCTAGATGAAGAGAAATTTGATGGAACAAAAGCTAAATTTTTAAGAAGAATGAGGAAAGGATCTGGTAAGTATGAAGGTAAGTTTCCCTTTAAATGCTTTAGCTGTGGAGAAATAGGTCATTATGTGGCAAAGTCTTTAAAAAGAGCTAAAAGGAATATAAAGATATGAGAATGAAAAGAAAGGAAAGAATATTAACAGAGCTTACTATGTGAATGAGAATGCTAGTATATCTGATGAGGATTCAGAATGTGAAGATCCTGATGATAATGAATACTTGTTCTTGGAGATTAAGGATGAACCTACTTCTGGTAATTCTAGAAAACATGTAAAGGAAATCCCTCTGGAGGAGAAAAATGAAGGTACGATTATCTCTTCCCTACATGCTAAACAAGAGAAAATTTATTGGGTAGTTGATAGTGGATGTTCACATCACATGAATAATATGATGAAATATGATAGTTAAGCTTGAGAAATATGATGGAGGTTTGGTTATGTTTGGAGATGATACTGATGCTAAAATCTGTGGGATACGTTCAATAAGTTTTGAGCAAGCATCATATTGATGATGTTTACTACATTAAAGGTTTAAGATATAATATATTGAGTGTTGGATATATGTGTTGAAAAGTATGTGATCTTGTGTTTAAGGGTTAGAAATGTGAGATCTGGAAAGGATTTGAAACATTGATTGCCATAGGAAATAAATATGAGGGGAATATCTATCAACTTAAGGGTGTTGATAGAAGATGCTTTATGACTTAGATAAATAATAGTTGGTTATGGCATAGGATAATTTGTTACATGAATTTTGATAACTTGGAAAGGATTAGTGTTGTTCAGGCCATGAGAGATTTACCAAGAATTACAAAGCCTGTTAATGCTATTTGCAGGAATTATTAGTTAGTAAAGCAAGCAAGAAATCATTATAGATCAAAGGAAAAGTCTACTACCATACTACTAGATTTAGTTCATACAGATCTTTGTGGTCCTACAAGAGTGAGAATTCTACTTGGTGAAAGGTACTTTATGCTTTTAATTGATGATTATTCTAGATATACATGGGTTGCATTTCTTAGAGAGAAATCATATGCATTAGATAGATTCAAGGAATTCAAAGAAATGGTTGAAAATGAAGTGAACTTGAAGATAAAATTCTTTAGATCTGACAAAGGTGGAGAATTCACCTCCCATGAGTTTAATATATTTTATGAAGTGCATGGAATAAAGAGACAGTTAACTACTCTGAGAACTCCCCAGTAGAATGGAGTTGTTGAAAGGAAAAATAGAACTATTCAAGAAGCTACTAGGTCAATGATTATTGAGGTTGGTTTACTAGAAGTTTACTGGAAAGAAGCCATTCATACTATTGTTTATGTGTTCAATCAAGGTCAAGAAAGAGAAAATAGTACAAAGACTCCCTATGAGCTATGGCATGGAAGAATTCCTACTGTTGAATATTTAAAAGTATTCAAAAGAAAATGCTATATCAGAAGAGACGAAGAAACTTTGGGAAAGTTTGATGCAAGAAGTGATGAAGGAATTTTTCTTAGATATTCTACTAAAATCAAGGCATACTGATTTTTTTATTATAAGGGAAAATCAATTTTTGAAGGGACCCAAAACCCTTTACAACCAAAGGTACAAAATGTTGCTCAAGAGATGCTACAGTAGAATACCAGTAGCAGCCCAAAAACCAAACACAACTAAAGAAACAAAATGTTGCTCGAAAGATAAATCAGTAAGCTAGCAATAGCACCCAATAGCAACAAAACAACAATACAATAGGAAAGAAACTAAGACCCAGTAGTAGGAAAGCACACAACTAATAAACAAGTAAACACATAAGACACTATTTCAAATTGCTTAAGGTATCGGCCACCTCAAGCTCCTAGCTTCTATGCATTTCAATCATGTCTAGCAACTCCTTTTTCTCAACTTCAAAGGACTTTTTTAGGTCAGCAGACCCTCTAACAATAGGGCCTTTACCATCATATTTCACACCTTTTTTCACTTTACCTTTGGTCGAGTGATCATTCTCCATTAACTTAGAAAATACAGTTGGTACTCCCTTAGCTCATTGATTTTATGAAATAGGACTTCCAATGAGTCTACAATGTTCTTTATTGCAATGTGACAAGCATGGACAAGCTTCTTTATATCTACATTAGTGTCCAATATCTTGGCTTCTAACCTATTCAATCGCTCTTCACATAAGGATTTGAAATATTGATATGACCCCTCAAGATCCACAATTATGTCAATCAGAATATCCGAGGTTGAGCCTTTTGGAATATTCTTCAAATTCTCCTTCAAACCCCTTATTTTAATTTTTATTTAATTAAGATTCTGAAGTGTCCATTTTTCTAATTTAAAAGTACCAGTGGCCCCTACCCTCGCCATATCAAGCAACTCAAACATATTCGTAGAATCATCATTAAGATAGAAAAAGTCCTCTAAAAGAGGATTTAAATTTAGAGGCTCCAACTTTGCATGATTCTGCTTAGCATCCTTCTCCTCTTGAACCTTATTCTCCCCTTCCAAATCCACATTGGGAGAGCTACGAACCAAGGAGTCATCAATTTCCACCGCTTTCTCTTCAGAAGCCTTCTCCTTACCAGGCACCATTTCTTTCAAGTCCTAGTTCTTCATCTTGGCTATGTGTTTGGAATCCCTTCTCAACTTATCCTTCTCTACCATAGTCAATACATTCTCTTGCATCCCCTCCTCTTTTCCACCCACCTTCATGTCACCCTGGCCAATTTCCAAAGCATCGCTCCTAGGAGTAGAATCACCAAATCCCACCTCTATGTCCTCACTATCAAAACCTAGCTCATTAAGAATATGACACTTGGCTACTTGTTTGCTTTTATGGCTTCCCTTCCTCTTTTTCAAGGATGTATCCATAGGGGTTGGGGACTCATCCTCATCCTCTTCAACTCACTCCTCCTCCCCAGCAATGTTGATATTTGAGCTAGAAGAGCCATAATATATGCTCGGAACTCACTCCTAACCCTTAATAGAAATGGCAGGGATAATGGCTTTAACATGATCCATGATTAAAAGAATAATACCCTCATGGAGGATCAACACCCTCCTATTATTTAAGTGAGCATAAATAGAGACCTCCATGGATGACAATAAAAATAATGGAAAGGAAATAAACAACCCATGCCTGAAGTGGTTGAAAAGAGTAAAATGATGGCCAAGGATTGGAGTGAACATGCCTTCCAAAGTCACATACCACATTATCACCTCTGTAATATTCACCTAGACCTTCTTGATATATTTTTTCTCATAGCCCCAACTTTCCATTTTGATGAGTTTTTTCCATTCATCATCTTTGAAAAATTGATCCATAACCTCCTCATTGCTCTTCTTGTCCTTAAAGAACTTATTTCCAACCATTGGAAACCCAATCACAATAGCAATCAACTCCTCATTAATATCAACCTCCAATCCCTTAAACTAAAGCTTGCAATTATTCTAGCAAGAAACGAATTCCACCGAAGCATTCAGGTCATGCCCATGCAACCTTTCTAAGAACGGTGTCAAATTCCCATGTTGGAGGATACTCCAAATTTTAATATTTTTCCTCAAGCTCGCACAATAATGTGGCTCAATTCTTCTCCTATCACCTCACATTTCCTAAAAAAAAAGATGAATAAAACCCTTACAATTACCGTTCAATTGAGAACCAACAATCCAAACATAACCCACAAAGCGTGTGAGTTGAGAATTAGTACTTAAGAATAAATGATGCCACCACATGCACTCATCTAAAGCCATCATTCTACATTAAGATCCTAGCTTTCTCGAGAAGGAGAGTTTCTTCCTCCCACACACAAAACTCATTAAGCCTGACAACCTTGTTGGTGAAAAAATCTGCCAAAGAATTACCTTCTCGAAAAATGTGGGAAAAATGGTTCTCCTCGAAAGAACTTAACATCATTATAGTATCCTTTATTAATATATCCACATTCCAGTTGGGCTAATGGGTGCCATGTAGATAGTTGATGATGTTTGGAGAGTCACCTTCAGCCCATATTTTGGAGTAACCCATATCCACTACATATTTGATGCTTATAAACACAACCTTCACCTCAACACAGTGATTCATCTAATTTCCCAATGAGAGTGCCACTATTCCTAAGAGTATTCCATCTTCATTCCTCAACACCCCCCACAACCTATAGGCCCAAGGTTACCCTTGGCTGCCTCATCAAAATTAACTTTAACCCACCCTACAAGTGGTGGTTTCCACTTAGTACTCAATCTAGTGTTTAAGCTGGACTTGGAGCTCTTAGACATAACAGAGGGGATCTTCCAATTGGAAATCACCAAAAGGTCATACCTAACCAAGCAAGCAGATGGAGGACAACAACATGACTTAGACCCAATGAAAGAAAAATTCTCCAAGATTGCCTGACGAATTTTGATGAATAGACTACTAGCTTTAAGTTTAGAATCACAAGAGATTCTATTTTTGTGTTCCTTCCAAATTCCCCATGCAATATGCAAGACCATGAGATCCCAGAGCCACATGAGAGTAGAGGAGGTGGAGGGGCACTTCAACTGCTCAACAAACTTACCAAGGGAATCTGGGAATACCCAATCCAAATTCTAAAGGCCTAGAAATTTACTCCAAAGAAGAGAGGAAAAATCACACCCAAGGAAGATATGGAAAGCACTCTCAACATCAGCTTCACATAGAACACATCTATTCAGAATTGCAAATCCAATTTTACAGAGATTATGCTACATTAGAACTTTACCTTGCATGAGCAGCTAGAAGAAAACGTTAACCTTGGGGATCAACATCTTGTTTCATAATTTCCCCTAGAATGGAAAAGAGTCAGGCTTATCCAACAAATTAACAAAGGTAGAGGCCACAAAAAAATTAACATTAGCACAGGGAGCCCAAATAACCCTAACTGATCTAGGAGACATGGGAATACTAATATTGCACAAGAAATCCTTTAACACCTTCAACGATGGGTCCTAATCCTAGAAATTCTTCCACTCCCCATTATGAAAATAGTCAACCACCCAAATACCAAAGGGCCATTTTCAAATAGGAACAATAGGAGGGACCTAGGGTAAATTGATCAATGGTTTAAGATTGCACCAAGCATCCTCCCAAAAAAGAATTTTGGAACCATCACCCAGTAGCCACCTAGCACCATCAGCATTCAAGTCCCTGCAAGGAATGATATTTCTCCAGAAACAAGAACCTGAAGGTAAATCATCAAAATTCAACATATTATAGGTTCTCCTAAATCCATGCAACTATTTATTCCTAGCCAGAGGGGCCCAACCAACATCCCCATTGAGGAGCCTCCAAACATTCTTTGATAATAAAGCCCAATTGAAATATTTTAAGTGCCTAATGCCAAGACCACCCCATTTCTTTGTCTTCCAAACCAAATCCCAAGCCATGAGAGGAATTCTAGCTTTGGATTCAACAACCGACTACAAAAATCTTCTCATGATCTATTCCATTTTCTCCTCAAATTTGACTAGAATTCTAAAATGACTCATTACATACAAAGGCAGATTCTGAAGAGTGGAGGAAATTGTTTGCACCTTCCCTGCCTAACTGAGAAGTGCCCCTTTCCAATCCAAAAAATTTCTACTAAAATTGTCCAACAGACCCAGCCAAAAAGACTCTGGAGTCTTGGAAATACACAAAGGAAGTCCCAAGTAAGTAGATGGAAGCTCACCCCTATTACAAGATAGAATCTTGGAAATTTTTAATTACAGGGCTTTAGGGGTGTTGAGGAAGAATATTTGAATCTTAGGAAGATTAATATGTTGTCCAGAAGCCTTCTCATAGGCCTCATCAACCCCTTCATAGTTATGACTTTACAAACAAAGGATTCACCCATCATAATATGCCATCAACAAATTGTTGATGAGTAAAAGGCTCACATTTGGATGAGGGGGAAAGACCCTTTAGAGATTTGGTAGACAAAGCCTTCTAGAATTTTCTACCAAGAGCCTCTACCATCAAAATGAAAAGAAACAAAGAGATAGGATCTCCCTGTCTCAAGCCACGTGAACTCTAGAAAAAAGGAGGAGAACCATTCACCAATAGAGAAAAAGGAGTTGAAATGAGTTGTTCCACAAGTTGAAGAAACTTTCGACAGAATCCAAAGTGTTCCAATACCACAATTAAGAACCTCCAACTCACCTTATTGTAAGATTTGAGAAGATCCAGTTTCAAGAAGAAGCTTGGCTTCTTGTTAGCATTGAAAGAGTTAGAAATTTCATGGACAATTATAATAGAGTCCAAGATATGGCATCCCTTAACAAAGCCACTTTGATTTTTTGATATTAGATCAGCTAGACACTTTTGCAATCTAGTGGCAAGTACCTTCAAAAAAACTTTGTAGATTGATTTATAGAGATTGATCGTGCGGTACTCACCAAATCTATTAGCGTCGATAGACTTGGAGATCAGAACAATAAAGGTCACATTCAATTCTCTAAGTAATCTTCTAGAACCAAAGAATTCCTTAGTTGCATTAATCACATCTTCTACAACAATCTCCCAACATGACTGAAAGAACAGGAAAGGAAAACCATCAGACCCAGGGGCCTTATTCCCTTCAAAAGAAAAAACCACATCCTTGATTTCCATTGTAGATGAGATAGCAGTAAGCTCCCTGTTCAGGTTCTTCGAGACTAGATGGGAGATAACTTCCAAAGAAGCCTCACACTATTTTGGTCCCACACAAGATCCTCCTTGAGCAGATGCTCAAAAACCTTAGTAGCCACTCTCCTAATAGCCTCCTCATCCTCCAACAACATCCCATCAGCCATGACTGAGGAGATCCTATTGGATGACTTATTCCTGAGGATAATAAGGTGAAAGAAATTGGAATTATGGTCCCCATACTTTAACCAGATGGCACAAGAACACTGCCTCCAAAAATATTCCTCTTTCACAAAAATTTCATTAAGCTAAGCAAGAAGACCATCCTCTTTCAACTAGAGATCCTCTGATAATCCCTTCAATTGGATGGCTTCCTGAACACTATCCAGCCTTTGAATAATATAATTCTTGGAGTCAAAAATATGACCAAATGACTCTCTATTCCATTTCTTGAGATATTTTTTCACAAAATCCAACTTCTTGGCTACTTTGAACATCGCATTGCCATCAATATTCACTTTCCACCAATTCCTAATGCAATCCTTAAATCTAGGATCCCTTAACCACATGGATTCAAACCGAAAAGGAAAACATTTCTTACCTCCAATCATATCATCCACAAAAGAGATAGGAAAGTGGTCAGACCCACATCTTGTAATTGTGGAAAGGGAGCAAGCAAAATCCACAAACCATGAGGCCAATGTCAGAGCTCTATTTAGCCTTACTTGAATATTTTCAGCATCTACATGCCTATTGGACCAGGTGAACTTGGCCCCTATCATCTTCACATCAATAAGAGAATTATCATCAATGAAAATTCTCAAATCTAGACGGTTATTAGGATTGGCCTATGAACAACCCACTTTATCATTGTCATGAAAGGGAGTGTTGAATTCTCCCATCACCAGCCAAGGGCTATCCAAAAAATTAGTCTGAAGACACCCCAGATCATCCCACAATTTTTTCCTTGTCCTCTTCAGATTAGGAGCATACATATTGGAAATAACCTAAGATTAAGACTCCCTAATCAAAGTAAACTTTGTCTACACATGGTTAAAACCATTCACAATTGGGACACCTTTGATCATCCTGACATTCCTAAAGGTAGCAATGCCGCCTGAATCTCCCTCAGAGATAACCCCATGAAAGCCACAATCCTTAAAGAATAAATTCTTTAAAGCTTCTAACTTATCAACTTGCATTTTTGTTTCTTGAATCAGCAATATGTCCGACTTATGATCCTAGACCAAGTTCTTCAGGAGGTCATGCTTGTGCACATTATTCAACCCCCTGATATTCCATGAAATAATCTTCATTTGAACAAGGAGGAAGTGCTCTTAGAGCACAGTTCAAAGAGATTCTTCTGAACCCCTTCCACAATATCCCACTTGCAATCCCTCTCCCTGCTTTTCTATAGAAAAGGCCTCCCCTAACCCCTCTATTCAGACCCATAGTCCTCTTTTTTCCTTCTCATTGTAACACCCTTATGGGGTTGAGGGGGAGGAGAAGAAGAGGATTTCTTCTTTCTACCCCTCACTAGAATATAGCCTTCTTCATCCTTACTCCATGTGTTTGCAACCATCAAAGCACCCCCAACACCCACAAATCCAAATGCACAATCTAGGAGAGGGGACGGGGCAACAGTTAGCTCTAGGAAAGCATGTTTAGGGGAGAAAAAAGTATCTCAAACATGATCCACTACTTGATCCATAGATTGGACAGTTGTCTCATCCATAGAGTTCTCAATCTCCTTGTCACCCTCAGGCTGAGGGACATAGTGATCCTCAAGTTATTATCTTCTCCCTTCATGATTTTCTAGCTACTGACTCATCCTACACCAGGGGGGCCAAAGTCCCCTTAGCCTCCTTTACCTTCCAAACTTTAGATTGAGGGGCCACCTTGGTTGGAACCACCTTAGTGGGACAGTCCTTAGCCTAGTGACCCACTTTCTTGAATTTGAAGCATGCAAATAGAAAATTTTCAAAGACAATTTGTTGCTTCCAGGAGCCCACCTTTGAGTTAAGGTGGAAAAAATTAGGCATCACAACATCTTGATCAATCATGACACAAAATCTTGCTGCAACCAAATGCCTTCTAGAGGGTGGCCTCATCAATAGAAACTAGTTGGCCAAATGAGTTAGCCACTTCCTTAAACACTTCTTCATCACAATATTCTAGAGGCGGGCTCAACAACTTCACCCACATAGGGGCAGAATGAAAGAGGCACTTAGAGAGATCCATCCCAGGCTCCCAAGGACATAACACCAAGGTGAGATGCCCAAAAGTCCATAGACCTTTAGAAAAAACCACTTGCAGGTCTTCATCACGAGAAAAATAAAAGGAAAAAATCCTTTATCCATAGCCACAACTTCAACCTGACCCTTCAAAGCCCACTTTTTATGAACCCAAGTGCGAACCTCCTCAATATTAGGTCTAGGACCTAGAAACTTTCCCACTAGATAAAATTCCAATCTAGCAATAATTTTGTCCACAAGAGAATCAAGAATGGACAAGGAAAATCCATCTTCAATGCTAGAGGAAGACATAGATTCGGATGCAACAGCCTTTCCTTTAAGCTTTGAGGAGAAAAGGTCAGCCCATCTCTTCCCAAGAAAAGATGGCTGCCCCACCAACCAGTTTTTTCCCACCAAAACATGCTCAATCTGAGGATTTATCAGACTAGTCCTAGATGACTCCCCAGTTGGGGCCTGCACATTATCACCAGAAGCCACATGACCATCAGCGGCCTTTGGACACACCTCCACCAATGGAAAACTAGTACAAGATTCCTTGGAAGCCTCAACTACACACTTACCCTCAAAAATCACATCTTTGACCACATCCCCACTGCATGATAGATGTTTCAATAAAATACTAATAAATATTGTAGAAAGCTTGAATGTGAAGGTTGATGAGATAATGAAGAATTATATTGAAATTGATGGATATGTATCTAATGAACATGATTGTGCAAGAATAGAAAAAATTATGGAATAACAAGAAAAAGATGAGCAAGAGAAGTAGGATGAACATAATGAAAGAGAAGAAGATGCTTTGGTGATGTCCCCTAGGATAACTAGATATGTACAAAAGAATCCTTCCGAAAGAGATTATTGGAGATAAGAAAAAAGGTGTGCTAACTAGAAGAAAAGTTGTTGTTGACGTGAATTTGTGTTTACTTTTTGAGATAGAACCAAAGATAGTAAGTGAATCTTGTAAAGATGAACATTGGAAGGAAGCAATGAAAGAAGAAATTTTGCAAATTGAGAAGAATTAGACTTGGGAATTGGTCCCAAGACCGATAGATAGTAATTTGTACTTTAAGATTGTATTTGTGTATGTTGATGATATTATCTTTAGAGGAAATGAAAATATGTGCAAGATGTTTATGGAGAGATGCAAAAAGAATTTGAAATGTCTATGGAGATGAATTTCTTCCTTGGGCTACAGATTAATCAAACAGAGAAAGGAATTTCCATTTCACAGTTTAAGTATGTGAGAGAGATGTGAGAGAGATGTTATTATAGGGAATATTCCAAAGGAATATTCTCCTATTTTGTTCCAAAAAGGCAATGATTCTTTTAAAAAAAAAATTGTAACAAACTTTCAAAGTTGTTACAAAGTGTGCTTGTTGAAATCATTCTCAACCCTTGATCTTTCCTTCATCCATGTGATTTTTGATTCTCATCCATTGATGAGAATCTTTGATCCATGTGCTCACCCTTCATTCATTATTGGCCATTGATTGATCAAATCGATTTGAGCCCTTATTTTTTCTTTTGCTTTCCTATAAATACATCACTATTTGGAGAGAAATGGATCCATATTTTGATAAAAAAAATTATGCTATTGAAATTCATATTCACTTGCATCCATATTTCATATTTGATATTATTTTATATTAAAGCTTCATCCATTTAGCTTAAGCATCCATTAATGGCTTCCATGGTGACTTAGCTTGCATCCATTTTAACATATTTTCAATAAATGGTTTGCATATTTGAACTTTTTTTTACATCTAGCATAAATTGCATCTAATTTATCAAGCATTCAAGAATTTAGTAATCATCTCATCAAGTTAAACTAGTTTTATATCATGTTTCATTCATATCACATCGATTTTGCCGGTTTTCTTCAATAAAACCAATTGAAACAAGCTCATATTATCCAAGGGATTGGGAAAGGTTCACCATTCCACACCAAAGTGACACCAATCCCCCAATAGGATAAGATTCTATGTCTTAGAATAGATTTATATTATGTTTTCATGTTTATATCATGTTAGTTTAATGTTTTCTTGTTCTTTGGAATTTTGAATATCTTATTGGGATCATTGATTAGGGGATTAAATAGGCTTTAAATCCATTTGGATCTATCATATTTAGTTCACACTAACAAATGGGAAATTTTTGTTTAATACTTGATGCAAGGAAAGAGGTAAGTGTTGTGATATGGCGGTAGATAGTGGTAGAAAAAAAAATCTAATGTTTATGGAAATGGTTGAAAATCTAGGACTAAGGGTGTTGATACATATAGATCCATTATGGATTGGTTTATTGTAGTAAGTGGATTTAATTTTGGTACAAGAATAGTGCTAGATGAAGTTCAAGTTCAAAGCATGCCATGATGAAGTGTTATGTGATAGTGTAGCAATGGATGTGTGTCATTAAGAAGTCCATGGTAGTTTGACAAAGAATTAGTGTATGATAGGAGGGTTAATACCCATATCATATGGAAGGGTGATTAGAAGCACAAGTTGATACCATCGTTGGGAAGTCAGGTACAATTTTATTATAGTGCAAAGTTGTGCATTAAGGAGGAGTGATTTGTATTGATCACAAATACATGCAACATTACTATAATGGATGGTAGCACCACAAATATAAAATAAGTAGAATCTAGAGAGTTGGTAGCATGAAAGGGGTCATAAAAAGGAATTAGTCCAAAGGACAAGATAAATTAACAAGAGGATGCAAAGCCATATTGAGTAGTCAATGTATTTAGAATGTTGAAGTGAATGATATGTTAGAGATAGGAAAGAGGCTAATAGATGCAAGAGATTGGTTGATAATTCCTACTATAATGAGTTTAGTGGAGGACATTATAGAGGAAGAGATTAAGGCCAAAGAAGGGAGGATGTTACATCAATGCAAACCATGATTCTTTTGGTTGCCCAAGAGCTACATGATACTATAAGAGTAGCCAAACCACTACAAAGAGTGAAGAATTGTATATGTTAAATGAGCTAAGAGGGGCTAAGGTTATAATGATATTTTTCAACTTGGAACCCCCCTTAAATGCTCATAGATGTCAAAAAGCTAAAAAAAAACAATGATGAACATTGAATATGCATTTTTACAATAAAAAAAAATCAAAGCATTGTATTGTTGACGCAAAATTATGCATGTAGCAGCAGTCTCATGGGAAACTTAGCTATTGGGGGACATTGTGCACTAGCTAAGTGACCTCTGGGATTTTACCGAAGTCGGCTCTTCGTTTAGTGGGGGGAATAAAAGGTAAGAAAGATAGCAGAAATATAAAATTTACGCTACAGGCGATACGCCATAGTCTTAAGCAAATTTACTAGAGCACAATGTAGAATGCAAAGGCCCAAACCACTGAATGGTTGTTCATTAAGCTAATTTTCTCAAAAGCACTTAAAATGTAAGAGTACCCTCTAATTTGCATAACATAACCTTAGTATAACTATTAATTAATACAGAAGAGTCGAAGAAAACATGATCTGTATTTATTGAGTTGTGAAAGATTACAGAAAGTTGAAGAATAGTCATTCATACAAATGAAAGAAGAAAATGACACAGACCAATAGTCTCACTAAATGCATGAATAAACAGAAAGGCTGAATTTACTTGGCACAGTCTGGAGTCTTCAAATTGAACAAAACTATTACAAAGGCCTTCTTCCCAGTGCTCGAGAGTTTTTACAAAACTTAATTAACCACCATAAAAAGAAAACATGGTCGTACATATAGGCCAGTCCACTGCCTGAAAACACATCAAGAGAAAAAAAAACCACAAGTAGAGACCGACAGCCCGAATCATCTTGAGCCGCCATAGTAAACAACGATTGGCCAGGAATAAGCCAGCGAAGCCACGACATGGAACAGAAAACCACACAACAGTAGGAGAGAACACACGGCACCACGGCGAGAAACGCTGCAGCAAGTGAGTACAAAAAGTCTAGTGGCATCTCCAAGGTAACTAGCGTGGCAGCAATCACCACGTGTCGCTCAGACGGAGCCCAACAGAAAGTTCAAAGAACGCCCAGTGAAAAGCTCCGAGAGGGAGCCACGTGGAGCGCTCTAAGCAAAAGAAAGTACAAGGCAGGCCCAGCTCTGAAAGCAGCCAAAGAAAGCCACGCGGCACACAAACGAAGACCGGCAAAAGCGAAGCGATGCAAAAAGCAAAAAACTTCCAGAGGAAGCCACGTGGAGTGCTCTGAGGGCAATGAGCAGTTGTAAATTAAATCGCAACTGCAAAGGTGAATATAAAACCGCAAAGGCTTGGCAATTTTTTGTTGAACATGTATTAAGCATGTATTATAAGAAGTTATAAAGAACATACAAATATTTAGACTTAACATACCTTAAAATCAATGATTTGATTGCATAAACTACCCAATTCAATGTAGTCTTTTTTCTTCTTGCATCAAACTCCTCAACAATTGGAGCTTTTCACAAATTTGCTTCCTTTTCAATGTTCAATTCTATATATATCCAAGAATTACTAAAAACAATAGAATTAAACAATGTATAATGTTAAATTATAAAAATTTAATCATGTAATGAACATTGCAACACTACGAACATCAAAATTTGAGTTCATATAATCAATTTTGTTGTAAAAACTTTGTTATTTTCCTCCTTAAATATGCAACCCAAAAAAAAGTGATGGAAAGTTGATGCAAAGGTGGTGGAATGTCTAGATTCTTGCATGCGCTTTCTCCAACAGTCTCAAAAAGCATTATTTGTCAAATCACGTGCAGAATAAGGAAAATAATAGAGCGTGTGGGCCAAGTCACGGGTGTTAATGCCTATTTTACCATTTTCAAAAAGAGACAAAATGTGCTTGCATTATAACGTGAGTGCATTTTGGCTTGCTCTTACAACATCCATATTTCAAATTTTCCAAAGCATGCTCATGTTTTAAAAAAGTTATTTTTTTCAAGGTTTTAGGGTTCAAGTTTTAGGGTTTAGAGTTTAGGGTTTAGGGTTTAGGGTTTAGGATTTAGGATTTAGGGTTTAGGCTTTAGGGTTTATGGTTTAGGGTTTATGGTTTAAGGTTTAGGGTTTATGATTTAGGCCCAACCCCTATCTCCCACTCCCTCTCTCTCTCCCTCTCTCTCAAGTCTCTCCCTCCCATCCCCTCTCCCTCTCTTAGGTATCTCCCTCCCACCCTAACTAGAGAACTCTCTCTCTCTCTCTCAATCTCTCCCTCCCACACTCTCTCCCTCTCTCGTGTCTCTCTCACTCCCTCTATCTCTCTCCCGCTCCCTCTCTCTCCCACTCCCTCTCTCCCTCTCTCTTAGGTCTCTCCCTTCCACCCCCTCTCCCTCTCTCAGGTATCTCCCTCCCACCCTAACTATAGAACTCTCTCTCTCTCCCTCTCCCTCTCCCTCTCCCTCTCCCTCTCTCTCAGGTCTCTCCCTCCCACCCTAACTATAGAACTCTCTCCCTCTCCCTCTCCCTCTCCCTCTCCCTCAGGTCTCTCCCTCCCACCCTAACTAGAAAACTCTACCTCTTTCTGTCTCTCCCTATCTCTTAGGTCTCTCTCTCCCACCCCCTCTCCCTCTCCCACCTCTCTCTCTGGTCTCTCCCTCCAACTCCTCTCTCTCTAAGGTTTCTCCCTCCCACCCTAACTAGATCTCTCTCTCTCTCTCCCCTTCCCTCTATACTTATGTCTATCTCACCCCTCTATCCATCCCTACGTCTCCCTATCTCCTTACCCTCTCTCTCTCCCCTTCCTACCTATCCCTCTCTACTTCTCACTTCTCTCTCTCTCACTCTCTCTTTGGCTTTCTCATTAATCCTTCTCTATTTCTCTCTATCCCACCCTTTTCTCTTTCCCTACCTCTATCTCACCTATCCCTCTCTACCTATGCCCACTTCCCTTCATCCCTCCCTCCCTTTTTCCTCCTCACTCTCTCTCTCTTAGGTATCTCCCTCCCTCTCTCCCTCCTACCCTACCTAGACAACTCTCTCTCTCTCTCTCTCTTGAAATTCTCCCTCCTAAATACATACATACATATAGGCATACACACATACTTACATACATACAAGCATACATACATACGTACACACAATCTTATATACATACATACATATAGGCATTCATACATACAAGCATACATACATACACACAAGTGTGTATACATACATACATACATACATACATGTCATAGAAGCATACATACATACATACATTTAACAAACTAGTATTTAACACAAAGAAAGACATAACATGAGCATGTTATAACGCACTCACGTTATGTCTTGCTTAGGCAACTCAAGCACAAATGCAAAAATATGTCAAAACTATGAAATAACACAAGCACATTATAACACGCTCACATTATTGCTTTCTTTGAGAATCCCCAAGCCTTAGGCTTGGATTTGGTTTGGATTTCCAACCCAAAAGCTTGGAGTGTCTTCCCAACATCTAAAGACGTGTTTCTGCAAATTCTAAGAAATTTTACATAATTTTGTTTGTGCAAACCATTAGGCTTGCAAATGTTTCTGCATATTCTAAGAAATGTCACATAATTTTGTTTGTGCAAACCATCAAGTTTGCATATGTTTCAAAGTCGAGTCAATTGCACACATGGGTAATCTTAGGCTCTCTCTTAGCTATTTAACATTTTTTCACATTTTGAAAATTTGTTAAGTTGTTCAACTTTAATGTCTTTTGTTTGTGTGTTTGTTTTTGTCAAAAAAACAATGTTCAATATTTTTTAGTTTAATTTTTAACCGCTCATTGAAATTTGAAATAAATTACATTTTTATAAACTAGACTCCATTCTACACATATTCAAATAAAAATGATTTTTGATTAGTTTTCAAATTTTATAGGGTTATCATGGCTAGCAATAATAATAAGTTGGGTCCACTTCAAAAATTAGTAAAAAATCATATTCATTAAAAAATTATCAAAAAAATTGGGCATAAACTACATGTTGTTAGCTAATTTCTCATCGAAGCAATTTTAAAAAACCAAAAAAAAATTAACCTTTTGAGGGAGCCACAACAGACGTTATGTTATGTTTTCAGCACCTATTTATGTGCCTACCTTTTTTGAAACCCTTAGTCTCTATCATTTAAAAAAAAAATAGTAGTTTAGAAAGTAGACTCGGAGCACTTCTTACATTGTTTTTGTTGCATCTTAAATTTTTGAGTGTAATTGTCCTCAATTTGTAGTCGAAGGTCAGAATTTCTTGATTTTAGAAAAAAGTGGCCACTTAAGACCCCTTTTGGCTGCCCATATTTTTTCACTTACCCTAATTTATTACCTTACTCTATAGATGGTGATGGTGATGATTCAATGAAAATTGTGATGATTACAATTGTACTCCTCTTGATTTATTTTGGATGGATGATGGTGATTTATTATATGACAATATTGAATCTATTAATGATGCTTCACTACTTTCACATAATGATATCCTAGATTCTTGTAAAGAAGAGTTAAATGATATTTATGATGTTTCTACTTATGCTTCATTGTTTGTTAATACATTAATATGTCTTTCTAGTGATAAACTTCTTGATTGTAATATACTCAAATTGATTATTCAGTGAATTGATAGAGATTTAAATATGTTTAATAAATCCTACATGATCTATTCTTCTTTAAACTCTATAGGTAGTGATTCTAATTAATAATTTTCTAGATTTAGAGACAATTTTAGGTGTCTACAATAGGTACATAAGATATTTCTACATAAAATAAAATAAAATGGTCTAGGATATGAGATATGAATAAAAGATTTTTAGATACTAGAACATCCTTGGAAGATTTGAACTTGATCTAGTTTGCAAATTTTATAAAAATGAGAAAGTTGTGTTATGTTTCTATAACCCAGCACAATTCTCATTATAATGCCCAAAGTACAACATGAGAAAAACTTAGTAAATTACAACCAATAATTTTTTAACTAAAAAATATTGCATGTACAAGTTTTGTCACTACATGCAACAACAAATAGTATGATGCATGAAACAAACCCTAATACAACATACCTTTCACAATAGAAGATTACTCGAACAGGATAATATAACATCATCAATACATGCAGGTAAACCCTAAACCTAATAAGAGTTTAAGTAATATGTTTAAACATTGTTTCACACATTATATGTAGAGACCCCAATGAACAACAAAGCAAAATTTACGATATTATTTCCAACCAATAAAAAATTTGATAACCCATATCCATAAATATTGTGTCTAAAAATTACCAATTCAAAGAACTATAAACTTATATTTATAACTTAAATTGGATAGGTCATAGTGATTCTCTAAAAAAATATGAAAATTTCTATAATGAATAAATGTGTTACAAAACATAAAATAGCCCTACGTTGATAAACACTGTTGAACACCAATTTTTCTATTTGGAATCTTTTTAATCTCTTCAATAGAAAGTTAAGGAAATAAAAATCCTATAGAATTCAACTTGAAATTCCAAAAACTGTTATTGTGCATTTATTTGGTTTTAGAATCATAAAGAAAACAAAAAATGCCTCTTCATCAGTGATACGAGGACACAAAAGACAGAGAAAAACCAATTTAAATAATTATTTAGTGATAGAAGCACCCAAAAAAGAAAAACAAAAAACCTTCAACTTACAACCACAAAGAGGAATGAAATGATGAAATATCATCTAGGTCAAATATTTATTGAATACAAAATAATAATTTAAAACAAGTTAAACACAACAAACACCTCAAATCATAGAGAAGTGAAGTGAAATAATACGAAAAGAGAATAACAGAGAAGTGATTGTGTTGTTGGTTTGTTACCTTAGTGAGGTGTAAATTCTTACTTGGGTTGAAAAAATGTAGATGATAGTGTAGAAAACAAGCAATGAGGGAATTGGCAACCATTCCATTCTTCAATGAATACAAAAGAACAAAAAAAAAGTTAAATACAAAAAACACCTTGAAACACAAAGAATTGAATTGAATTAATACAAAAAGAGAAGAAATAAGAAGTGATTGTGTTCTTGGTTCTTTTCCTTAGTGAGGTGTAGAATCCTCACATGGGTCAAAAATGTGTAGGTGACAACTTGGAATATGAGCAACGAGAAATGAGCCAACATTGACGATCATTCTTTTCACCAAAACCATCATCAATATAGAGTTGAAGCAAAAATCTTTTGCTGCCAAGTGCAATGAACTTTCAAGAAGAGGAGTCTCAATAGTGGGGTGTTCGTGAGGGATAAATTTGAGATACTGAAGCATTGAAGGCTCAATGGTCTGGAAATCTGGTGCCTTTCCATACAAGTAAATGGGAATGGATATACAGTTAATGTGGTGTGTCATTTCCCCAGAGTTATAACACATTGAAATGCAAATAAATGAAAAAAAAAAATGTATTAACGATTTAATGCTACTATATTTTGGTGTTAAAATGTGAACTATTGAAATGCCAATAACTAATAAAATAAATATCAAAAATATAATAATGGCAATCTAAATATTATTATAATTATAATTATCATAGATAATATTAAAATTACAATGCAATTCCCCTAATAAATAGAACAATTAATATTATTTATTGTAAATATCATAATAATAAAAATGGTATTCACAAGAAACCAATATTATTTAAATGTAGTTATTCTTTAGTAGACCTAAAAGCATCATCCCTAAGGTGACTATGCCTTAATAATAAATAAATAAATTGACTAAAAGACAAATTAATTATCTTTAAACTGCAGTGATCACTACAACATAAGTCACGATTAATATGGACATCGATTACATTACTCCAAGGGACAAAAATTTAATGTAGAGACATGCCCCAGTTAACAAATACAAGGAAAGACTATGTCTTTTCACCAGATCAGTGATATTTAAGAAGATCATTTTCAAAACAGATGGGTATCGGTTTGGAATAAAAAATAAAGGAAAGAGCAGATCTTATAGGGAAGAAAAAAAGACACATCATTAAAACACAACAGAATTTCTAAAGGAAGATAGTAGGAGATACCTTAATATAATATAGTTAGATCTAGGAGGAAGGTGCATATGTGAAGAAGAAGATGGATCAATGAAAGATATCTGAAGATAAATGATCAATCAGCAATAAGGGGAGTAAGTTTAATATAATTAAATACAAGTAGATATATGAATATATAAGTGTATAAGTTATATATGTTCATTGGAAAAGATTAAAGTCAATTAGAAATATATATATATATCATATGATTATGTAATAATGATGCTTGCAGCAATTATTATTCATATTAATCATTATTCAATTGAAACTAATCAGTATGTTTCTCTTTAAGCAATATTCTTTAAATATTGAGAACAGAACAATCGATTGGGGAATAAAGGAAGGACAGATCAACCAGATTGCAAATACGAATTCAATTAGTTTATAAGGATCCCAATCCTGAGGAAATGGAAGGGGATGAAACAATGAGGGAATAGAATCCTCACTAAATGGGCCACCCCATATGAATGGCATGCATCACATGTGGTCACCTCATATGAATGACATGCGCCACATCAGGTCAAGGGGGTCACCTCATATGAATGGTATGTGCCACATGAGGTCAAGGAGGCTAAGACACCCCTTCAAAATCCCCCCTCTTCCATGATCCCCCATGATTGAGCATCCTCAAGGTTGAGTAACAACAGATTAACGAATTTACATTAAGATTTTTAATGTTAAATCATGGTATACTTTTTGTTAGGTGACTATTGTAATTTATTTCTAACTTGTCTATAGGGATTAAATTGAGCCAAGGTACTCTCTGAATCCACTATTTGCTTGGAAATTGATAATTTAGAGTAAAAATAATATAATCCCAATTAGGGACATTACAAGTGGTATCAGAGCATCTTTCTTGCCATCCTAATTATACTTCATGTATTACATGTTTTCACGTGTATGCTTCATTCTTTCTATGTATACTTCATGTATTATGTGTATTCAAGTGTATACTTTTTGATTTATGCGTATTCAAGTACATTCAAGTGTATACCTTGTGACTTATATGTATTACAGTGTATTCAAGTGTATATTTTGTGACTTATGTGTATTCAAGTGCATTCAAGTGTATACCTTGTGACTTATGTGTATTTTAGTGTATTCAAGTGTATACCTTGTAAATTACGTGCATTCAAGTGAAAACTTTATGAATTATATGTATTCAAGTGCATACCTCGTGACTTACGTGCATTCAAGTGCATACTTGGTGACTTGTGTGAATTCAAGTGTATACCTTATATCATACTTGTAATCAAGATGTATACTTTCTGATGTACATGTATTCATGACAATACTTTGTATCCATGAGTATGCTTTGTTCCTTACATATGTATACTTTGTGACTTGTGTGTATCCAAGTATATACCTCATGACTTACTTTGTGACTTACATATATTCATGCATATACTTTGTGACCTACATGTATTCATGTGAATATGTGTATATCTTTCATATACCTTGTGACTTCTGGAATATTTTGTCATCAATGTCAAGTTTTTTCAGGTGGTTGGTTGTTTGCTTGAGCTACTTGGTTGCCTACTTGAGCTACTTAGTTGCATGCTTGAGCTGGTTGCTTACTTGCTTGAGCTAGTTGCTTGTGTGTTTGAGCTACCTGCTTGTCTACTTGAGTCTGTTGCCTACTTGCTTGAGTTGGTTGCCTACGTGCTTGAGCTACCTACTTGTTTGCTTGAGCTAGTTAATTGTATGGCTAAGCTAATTTCCTATGTGGTTCAGATGCATGCATGTCTACTTCACCTACTTGTTTGCTTGCTTCAGCTGCTTGCTTGTCTCCTTGTCATCTTAGAATGGTTCAATATAAGGATCGAGACCCAACATAGTCTCATGAAACAATAATAACCCATTCATGATCTCATAAATATGGAATAAAAATGATACAACTTCATAAGTAATAAGTATCATAACTCATCATCATATGTGTAGTGCATAATCCAAGTAAAAGAACATAATATGTTATAAACAAAAATAAAACTTTGACTCTCATGCAATGAAGTCAAATAATGATACAATCTTGAAGTACAAATGCAATCAATCATACAAGAATAGTGTGAGGAATATACAATACAATCTCTGACCGCCACCAAGCCTCACAATCATCCACAAGTCAAGAGACAAGAACATGGCTTAGGCACACACAATTAAGAGTTTTTTTTAAATCTCTTTAAAAGTAAGACTAAATGAAAAATGAAAATGTTACCATCAATTAGCTTTTTAATCAAATGGTTGCAGGTTGATTTCACGACCTAATACGCACATGCCTTTTAAAAGGCTTGTTGAGGTCGAGAATTTGTTTTGGGCCACACAATTAGATTTAACCGTGTGGCCCAAAAAAAATTTCAGGCCTCAACAAGCCTTTTAAAAGGCACGTGTGTATTAGGTCGTGGAATCAACCTGCAACCATCCAATTAAAAAGATAATCGATGATTTGATGACAATAAATAAAAGCCCTATTCAAGGCTAAAATATCCTTGAAATTAAATGGTAATTTATTATTGTGGCGATATTGCCCCAAAATTAATGGTAGGAATATAATATTACTAGCAAATATAATTAATATTTGTAATTATAGTATAAACTACTGATCAATCAGTTCCAATGACGCATCGTTTACATGGCGAATCAAATTGGATTTATTAGTTTAAAAAATAATGCATAGGTGAATTAATTGAGATGAAATTTTTTTTTGTAAAAACCTGGCAATTCAGTCTCTTTTTTAGCTTGTACTATTCGCCATTTCTGGAGGTCCTGATTTCTATTACTTGCCAATTGGTGAAGATTCGCCAGTAAAGTTTTCCCTGGCAACTGTTCAATTGTACATCTTTCATTGTTTCAACTCTTCATGCATAATAATAGTAAAATAAATCATTGACATGCAATTCATTTCCTTACTAGTTTTAACATACATTGATCTTTTAATGCCATTTCTCTACTTCATTAGTTAAAATGATAAAAATGATTGATACACAACTCACTATATGTTACATGCAACTAGATATAACAAGCAACTTGAATTTCGTTGACATGCAATTTGACTTTAATGTGGTATTCCTCAATTTAATGCAATATTTAGTGCAATAGCACAAACAAGGTTATAAAATTGGATGCAAAATTGTAGGTTGTCAAAAAGAATCACTTTTGATCCAAAGTTATCGGTATATAAAATTAATGAAAATAATTCTACATGCGTAAACATTTTAGTTTGTAACTTTATCTAGATCAATCATATATTCATACATTGAATGTATTTATAAAATCTGATAACACTAAGTTTGACTAACGTATTATAGGTTCACTTGATATAATTACATACACAATAAATAGAAAAATACACATCAATAGTTGTGTTTGGGTTCCCTACTAATGACATGCCAGACCCAAGCAAGATAACAAATCAATCCTAAAAATCATTTGCAGATCTCTAAAACTGATAAATGTTCAAAACATCTAGGATAAGGTTGTAAACATACATAGCCCTTAAAGCATATCTTCCATAATTTGGGTGAGTTTCTATGTTTACAGGTTTGTTCACAAGTAGTTTCAGTTATAGGAACGTCCTCTATATTCTACTCATAATTATTAAACTTAGCTTATTAAAATAAGTTTATTTACCTAATTTATTTTGCTAACTAATGAATGCATTTTCTTCACGCGATAAAATAATTTTAGACTCCTAATTTAAGAACTCCACTTCTCCTTTAAGAAAGTAATAAATTATTAAACTTAGCTTATTTTAATAAGTTTATTTAATTTACTTTTAGTTGTAATTTTATTTAATTATATTTCATTTTCTACTTTTAATTATAATCATGCAGTTAATTAAAGACTATTTGTATATTTTAATGACAAACTTTTTTTTATAATATATATATTATATATATTCATGTAATTAATTTAAATTTTATTTTATTTATTTTACCTTTTAATCTATATTTAAAACTCATTAAATTAAAATCATGCTAATAAATATATATATTAATAACGAGTTAAAATTAGTTTTCCTTTAATAAGACTAATCATGCAAAAAAATTTAAAGCTTTATATTTAAAATCAAGTTAGTTATATATATTTATTTATACATATTAATAATATGAATTATTATTATTAATATATATAAATTATGCAAATTTAGTAAAATAGGATATTTTATTTTCCCATCAATTATTTTAGTTTTGGAAAAAAAAATTTAAATCATACATTTATTTTTCCCATTTAAGATGATTTTCACAAATGTATTCTCCATTATACATAATTATTAATTTAAATCACAACAAATAAACATTTAATCTTAGTAAAATCATAATGCACAAAGCAATGGTGTAACCTTAATAACATAGTGGAAACCATATCATGCAATGCAATCATAAATGCTACTGCGTGCATGTGTGAATGCCTCAGGATCTCATCCTACCATTTATTTATCAAGCGGTTAGAGTACCCCTACCTCAACCATGTTTGCCTTTGACAATTTTCTACTCATGATCCCACATGCAGTTGCACATCAATAGGTTAGTCCTTACAAACCACAGTCGAAGCATATACTATAATTAAACTCATAATCTCAACATGATAATTATTATATTGCTATCAGGATTCAACCGTGTATTTTTGAGTCAAAATACACGGTTAAATCCTGATAGCAATATCATAATTTGACACGCTGTGGAAGAAACCTCCTACTTATCAAATAATAATTATTTCCATTTCATTTCAATTCCAAATTCAATTTCAATTTCAAGCATTTAAAATAACATCTTATTTAAAACGCATATATCCATATTCATAAGATGTTCATCTAAAATTCACAACCAATTCATTTTACTTATCAATTATGTTTAGGCAAGAACACGAGATGTGGCATTCAATTTATTTTAGTAAATAAGACTTCAGACTGAGTGAACACCTGCTTCATTTAATTTTACCTTGTTGTACTTCATTTACATTATTTCATTTTGAAATTGAATATTTTCATTCTTACACTACTTTAATTTTATTATGTAATTAAAATAATGGCAATGCATGTAGCCTACAAATTGGTGTATTCACTTATATATTTAACATCTAGAGGAGATCATTCCTCACCATTCAACCTTGAGACAAATTAGTATGGTTCAATAAATCAAATGATTTCCCAAGATACTTAGTACCTAACATAGAAGAAAGATGATAGCCTCCAATTGAATTAAAAGATGGAACATGAAATTGGATAATAAAGTAAAACTATAAATTTAAATTATGATATTGCTATCAGGATTCAACCATGTAGTTTTCGAGTCAAACTCATTGACCCATGATTCATGAATAGTGGTTCACAAGAACCCATCTCTCATGATAATGAATGGTCCACTTAGCACTCATTGCATCTAGGTGATGCTCACAGAGGTGAAGCATTGGTCTGTCCCGAGAGGTCACCCATCCCAGTACTGCTCCAGCTCAAGCGTGCTTAACCATGGAGTTTCCCCCAAGGTTAAGACCACTTAGCTTGCTACCCCATTTGCAAAACCTTTAGCAAGTGTTATGCCTTATGAACCATTCATTATAGAGCCCCTTTAGCTCATCAATTGATAAGTAGGAGGTTTCTTCCACAGCGTGTCAAATTATGATATTGCTATCAGGATTCAACTGTGTAGTTTTCGATTCAAACTCATTGACCCATGATTCATGAGTAGTGGTTCACAAGAACCCATCTCTCATGATAATGAATGGTCCACTTAGCACTCATTGCATCTAGGTGATGCTCACAGAGGTGAAGCATTGGTCCGTCCCGGGAGGTCACCCATCCCAGTACTGCTCCAGCTCAAGCGCGCTTAACCATGGAGTTTCCCCCAAGGTTAAGCCCACTTAGCTTGCTACCCCATTTACAAAACCTTCAGCAAGTGTTATGCCTTATGAACCATTCATTATAGAGCCCCTTTAGCTCATCAATTGATGACAGCTATCAGATACTGTATCTGATGATTCATGAGAGATATTTCATCATCTCATGCATACTGAACCTATATTCTCATCATCCTAGGAAGCCAGTTAGGTGCATCCGGAGGTTTCCCCTCAGCAGTTCAGCTGTGTTAATTCTCTGTAGGTTTCAAAGCTGTTAGTTTTTATGAACATTTTTAGAGAGTTTTTTTCATCAATTGATAGTAGGAGGCTCTTCCACAGCATGTCAAATTATGATACTGCTATCAAGTT
This sequence comes from Sequoiadendron giganteum, assembly GCA_007115665.2. Classification (NCBI taxonomy): domain Eukaryota; kingdom Viridiplantae; phylum Streptophyta; class Pinopsida; order Cupressales; family Cupressaceae; genus Sequoiadendron; species Sequoiadendron giganteum. The sequence continues at coordinate 298,810,936 of CM021109.1, forward strand.
TCTTACTACACAGTTGAATCCTGATAGCAATATCATAATTTGACACATTGTGGAAGAAACCTCCTACTTATCAATTGATGAGCTAAAGGGGCTCTATAATGAATGGTTCATAAGGCATAACACTTGCTGAAGGTTTTGCAAATGGGGTAGCAAGCTAAGTGGGATTAACCTTGGGGGAAACTCCATGGTTAAGCGCGCTTGAGCTGGAGCAGTACTAGGATGGGTGACCTCCCGGGACGGACCAATGCTTCACCTCTGTGAGCATCACCTAGATGCAATGAGTTCTAAGTGGACCATTCATTATCATGAGAGATGGGTTCTTGTGAGCCACTACTCATGAATCATGGGTCAATGAGTTTGACTCGAAAACTACACAGTTGAATCCTGATAGCAATATCATAATTTGACACACTATGGAAGAAACCTCCTACTTATCTATAAATTTAAAGCTAAATTATTTTCAACCACATAAATTTATACTTAAGTATGAAAGCGACAGATACTTGACTAAAACACTCTAAGCTCCTCATTAAAATAAATTTTCTTTAAGTGTTGTTTGAATGCTTACCAAAATGAAACATAATCTACCTAAGAGAGTTATCATTCAAAAATTTAGGTGCCTTACATAAATGCAAAATTGATTTGGCACAAAGGAATGGGATCTTAATACTCACATCCCCATAATCCATCATTGATAATGGGGAGTTTGTATCATTGCCTGGGATCCTTATAGTGAGGAAATGAGAAAAAACTTGTCTTAAGTAACAAATCTTGTCAATTTCCAAAAAAAATGGTTTTGTGTTGAGAGATATTGGGAAATAAAAGTACATAAGGCAATAAATTTCCCTCACACCTTAGAGGAGAGGATGGTACTAATCTTATTAGTAGTAAATCAAGGCAAAGAGTACTAACAGTTACTCTCTAGGAACATAGTGTCAACATAACCAATACCCTCATCACTTGGTCATGACTAAAGCTAATATCCTCACAAAGGAACTGAGATATTAAGTTGCTTAAGGACAAGAAAATTTGGAAGGGGAAGACTATCATGTTCCCAGAATTCTAACACATTGAAATGCAAATAAATGAAAAAAATATACACATTAGTGATTTAATGCTACTATATTTTGGTGTTAAAATGTGAAATATTGAAATGCCAATACAACTAATAAAATAAATATCAAAAATATAATAATGGAAATCTAAATATTATTATAATTATAATTATCATAGATAATATTATAATTATAATATAATTCCCCTAATAAATAGAAAAATTAATATTATTGATTGTAAATATCATAGCAATAAAAATTATATTCACAAGAAACCAATATTATTTAAATGTGGTTATGCTTTAGAGACCTAAAAGCATTGATCCCTAAGGTGACTATACCTTAGTAAATAAATAAATGAATCGACTAAAAGACAGATTAACTATCTTTAAACTACAACGATCACTACAACATAAGCCACAATTAATAGGGACACCGATAACATTACTCCAAGGGACGTCGATTTAATGTAGAGACATGTCCCAGTCAATAGATATAAGGAAAGACTATGCATTTTCACCAGATCATTGATATTTAAGATCATTTTCAAAACAGATGGGTATCGATTTGGAATAAAAAAATAAGGGAAAGAGTAGATCCTATAGGGAAGAATAAAAGACACATCATTAAAAAACAACAGAATTTCTAAAGGAAGATAGCAGCAGATACCTTAATATGATATAGTCAAATCTAGGAGGAAGGTGCATATGTGAAGAGGAAGATGGATCAATGAAAGATATATGAAGATAAATGATCAATTAGCAATAAGGGGAGTAAGTTTAATATAATTAAATACAAGTATATATATAAATGTATAGGTGTGTGAGGGGGAAAATCATAGATGCAAACAAGATAAATGTGCTTGAAATAAGAATCTAATCTAAGATCAAGAACACTAATCTAGATTTAATCCTACAAATATGAAATGAACAATTTATAAAAAAAAATTCAAACACATGAAAATGACATATATAAGTAGTTGAATTCAAATATGAAATTGTTACCCATGTCGTATCGGAGTCTGTTGGCCTGATGTTGGATTGTTCATATCACTGTGAAGCCTCCATAGTTCATGTGCAAAATCTTGAAGAATTATGCCTTGGTTGGTTGATCGAAGAAATGTGTTGAAGCTCTAGCAATGGTGGTTGTGAATGTTAGCAGTACTTCATTGTGCAAATGATGTTGATTCTTTGATCCTTTTTGTGAGGAAAGAAGTTTGTTATATAGAAAATGATATTTGAAATGAATGATCAGGATTAAACAATTTTGCATCAAGATCGATGGTTCAAAGGTGTTGAGAGGATTTAGACATGAGTAGATTGTGCAAAGTAGATTACACAATTTGTGTGATTGAGGAATAGATTGGTTAACTTCAAGATTTAGATTGATTAGTCAGGAATTAGATGGCTTAGTTAGTAAATTAGATGGATTAGTCATCAAATTAGATGGATCGGTCAACAATTGTAATTTACTCAATCAAAAAGTGGGTGAGGAAAATTGATTAATTAATTTAATTCATTCATTCATTTTTGGAGTTGAAAGTGCAAATCAAGTTTGAATTTTGCAAACAAAGTTACATTAGTTTGATTTGATTATTGATAAATCTTTTGAATAGTTTGATTCAAATTATTCAAATTTGGAGGGAAAAGAGTTAATTAAATTATTATGCTTTAATAATTCAATCGACTTAGGGGAATAACTTGATTCTATGGCATAATTAAATAATTGGTGTTATTTAACTAATCAGGATGAACTAAAGTGAGATTAGGACTTCATTAAATAAATGTAATTTATTTAATTGGTTAAAATGATGAAACATGAATTAATCAAATAATGTTGTTTTATTCGATTAATAGAGGAAATAGGGTTTTTAGGACTTTATTAAATAAATGAAATTTATTTAATTAGTCAAAAATGATGAAAAATTGAATTAATTAAATAATGTTTTTTAATTCAATTAATAGAGGAAATTAGGGTTTTAGATGTTTGATGTAGTTTGATGTTGTTTAGGGTGTGTAATAAGTGTTAGGTCAATTTTATATGTCTACATTTTTCCCCTCTTTAAGACAAACTACTGGTTGCTTTGTTTCAAAGATTCTGATTTTAAGATCAAATTTTTGAAAAAAAAAATTATGCCCCACTATGCCCCGGTGTTCAGCAGAATAATGGTAAGACTCTATGCTGCCCCTTGAGAGCTTGGCCAAAAAATTTGATTTTGAGGTCAAGCTCACGACACTGTTCTATTTTTGTTTTGATGTGTTTAAGACAAAGAAGTAGGTCTATAGGTCCCCCGTTACTTGTTTCGTTGTTTTTGGGATGTCCTAATTTGAACATAAGAAGGTTCCCTAAGTAAAAATTAGGGTTTCCTAGGTAAGATTAGGGTTTTGAGAGGGTTAATATAGGCAATTAGGCTTCTAATTGGCTCATTTATGCTTTGATCCTATAGCTTATTCTTATCTCTAGATTTTCTATTCTATCAGTTGTTGAGGAGCAATGTCAAGGATTTAAGGAGCCTCGCATTGTTTAGACCCGGTTCGGGAGTTTGGACAGCCTGTAGGCATTGATAGCCCAATATGTACCTTATCGCTTCTCATTTTCATCTTGTCATATTCTTGTATTGCATGTACAAAGTTCCTCGAGTCAAAAGCGAAGATGTGATGATTTCAGAGCAAATGCATCATTTTCCTTGTATTTTCTAGATCAAGAAGCTCGCACTTGACATCAAAACCCTCGCCCTTACTCAAGATCCTTGCCTTTGACCGAAAACTTTTCCCTTGTTTCATGAAGTTGCTTTAAAACCTTTCTTTTACTCTAAATCCTTGCATTTGTTTGTTGTTTTCACTGTTTCCTCACATCTGCTAAAGATCCCTACCCTTGCTTTAAACCCTTGCATTTATTTTTCTTGCCCTTTCTTTAAAACCTTGCTCTTGACATAAAACCTCACTTTTGACTTAAACCCTTCAATCTCAAAGTAGCATTTGCTCTGAACCTTTACATTTGACTTAAACTCTTGCATCTAAAAGTAGCATTTGCTCTGTTTGTCCTCCTAAATCTTGTTCTACATTGTTTCTTGTATCATTTTGTGTTGCTTTACATGTTTAGAGAGAAACCCTAACATCATGGGTTAAAATGATTGCAGGTGGTCCTTAAACCACTGTAGTCAAGGGAGAGATGACATCAGGATTTTTTTGATCCGATTACCCATTTCGATGTTCTAGAGCAAGAATTTTTAGATGCGGTTGGACTTCATCATATCTATTACTTGCCTCTTATCTAGACTCATACAATGATGATGACTACGCTTATGGAGTGGTGACATTCAGAGACGTCCTCATTTCATTTACCCATAGGAGAGGTGACTATTACCCTTGAGGATGTGTGGAGGATTCTCTGCCTTCTTATTCATGGTGAGCTTGTTACATATCATGGTCAACGAGGTACCCATGCCATGCGGTGTGTGTTAGGTGTTAGACACTTGGAGGTGAGACAGTTTGAGATTGATTTGTCTGAGTTCATTGGTAGTGCAGAACCTGTTTCTCTTGTCCTATGTGGTTTGATTTCGGGACTAGTTGTTCTTGATAGGAGAGGTCATCAATTCCCTATGGGATGGGTTATTTTCATTGAGGGTATGTTTGAGCATGTGATCAAATATTCTTGGGGTGCGTGTCTTCTTGCCCACCTTTATAGAGATATGCACGAGGTTGTATATCGAGGCAAGAAATCTATTTTTGCATGTGTTTCTCTTTTGCATATTTGGGCCTGGGAGCACATTGCAGTTGCTCAACCTGATGGTGTACAAGATCGTACTCCTGATGATCTGTACTCATATCATTATGGGGATTTCTTACATTACACCTTTCCTAGAGATCTTCCCTATTGGCACTGTGTTTTTGATGAGATGTCAGGTTTTGTGTGGAGACCTTCTATGGATTGTGAGTTGTGGCCAGAGGATCTAGATCATCTTGTTTACTTTCGACATACTAGGTGGTTGATTGGTCATTCTCATTTTGTGCTAGAGCATTACTTACCAGATAGAGTATGTCATCATTTTGGAGAGAGATAGGGTTGACTTCCTAATACTTATGAGGCTCAATTCAATCGGACCACTAGGTAGGTCCATGTATGGGGTCACTAGGTAGACAAAGATGTTGTTGCTAAGTTTAGATCACTTGCCCCAGCTGGTTGAGGTTGGTCAGTTGGTTTAGCAGATCCAGGTACTACTCCTAATTATGATCAATGGTGGGCATGGCACAGGCCATTGAGATTCATAGATCTTGGGGGTGACCCTACTTTACGTAGAGAAGGTATTACAAGTCGACACGTGGAGCGAAAGTGCATTGAGGTTCTTGTAGAGCATCTAGATAGGGCCCATCATGATGGGGAACAATTTGGCTAGGATGAGAACATGCCTCAAGTGCAAGGTCATGGATAGGTTTCGGGTCCCCCTCCACCACCTGGGGATGGAGGTATATTGTTAGCTCAGATGACTGTTGCTAGAGACATAGAGATAGTATGGTGACAAGCCATGGAGGCTTAGGTAGATAGTTTGAGGGATGAACGAGATAGTGAGAGAGGTTGATGACATGTTGCAGAGACTTAGGTACAATTTATTATGGTGGAGAGAGATACTCTCAAGGTAGAGTGTGATAGTTTCATAGCAGAGCGAGACCATCTATTACAGATGTCCACATATTATCTAACCTTATATGATGCTACTGTTCCTAGGGATTCTCAGCATCCACAGTTCAGAGAGCCTATTGTTGTGAGCGATGGCGGTGGTGGTGGTGGGGCAGGTGATCATTCTTTTAGATATCCAGATATATTTGGTGGTCCACAACCTGGTCTATAGGGTTTTGTTCTTCCTGTCAGGTATGTTTACTTTTTTTACTTGATCTTTATGTTTTTTATTTCTTAGAGACATATTGTAGACATGTTTATTTTTCTATATATATTCGTCAACCGAGTCAAGGCTTCATATATATGTTATGATTTTGTATTACCCTATCACACTTAATTCACTAATGATGATTTATTTATGACATTCACTCTTTTTTTATGATGATATATATGAGGTATACCTTTTTCAATTCAGCCTTATAATGCTTATGTGATGATCATGGATGACTATGTATGATGATGTATGCTTATGTATGGTTTTTATGTATGCATATGATGTGGATGGATGAATCATACTTTGCTTCATATGATTTTTTATTATGGATGATCAATATATCATTTGATATATGATGTTGATATGGATGTTAAATGATGGATGTATGCCCCATTCATGATACATGATGCTTTCACTATTTTATTATCATCATGATATGTATTGATGACATTGTGGATGCAGGATGGATATGGTACTAATGATATTACTATGTAGGATGGATGTTAGTTAGATGAAATATTTGATGATGATAGAAATTTTATGTTGTTAGTAGTTGATGATGTTGCTTTTGCTTTGCGTGGTGACTTCATAGTTTGAACAATCATGTTTGATGTAGCAAATAGATACGATGCACCAAGGTATTAATGACCAAGGTGACTTTATATCCATTGTGTGGACTTTGAATCTACAAACAAAGAGTATTCTTGATCATACCAGACATACAAAAACTTTGTTTAAAGTATATATTCAGGTTGTGTTAAAAACCTTTCAAACCAGTCACACAAAGAGGTATAGAACACCTAACATGCAGCTACTTCATGAATTGTGTCAACACAACTTTCATACACTCAATAAAGCAAGTATTTTACATGGAAGTACTACAAAAATATCTTACAAACAACAAATCAAAATGATGCTCAATTGCCCCTATTCCTTCTTCTCTAAATCCTTATGGACATCCTCAAGAGATCCTTGGAATGAGTCAATAAAATAAATTGAAAAGATAATACTATAAAGAGATAAAAACAAAGTTGCAGTATCACTTGGGGTGGGGTTATTATCCAATGTTGATAATGTCTATCGTAGGAATAGATCTGTTAAGGAATATCTCAGGATGTTGTTGGTAACTTGTCAAAAAGATAGGTAGTTGATACTTTGGCCTTGTTTTCGTCTGTTTATAGTCAGATCTTTGTGATTTATTTTCTTGAAAGTTCTAGCTTATGATGTTTTCCTCATTTGTTTGTTTGCTTCACCAAAGGGTGAAGGCAACAATTTGTTTATTATGGGTGAATTTTTTTATTGTGGTTTTGTGATGATGGAGATAGGAATTTTTTATTTTCTAAGTTTTATGATGTTGTTTTTGTTGTTTTCAGGGGACTAACCTAGGGCCTCAGGGGCTCATCAAAGATAAACCTTGCCTATTTTGTACACGTAGAGGCTTGTAGTTCACTTGGTTTGAGTGTTTTTGACCTTTTCTATTTTGTGAATATTTTTGGATTTTGTATTTTTGATTGTTTTGGGTTTTGAATTTTTTGACTAAGTTGAAATAATGCATGATAAAAACCTAAGGGGATTGACCTAGAGTCTCAGGGGCTTGTTAATCCTTTCCTATGTTTTACACATAGAGACCACGTAGTTCGACCGTTTGAATCAAATCATAAACTTATTTTTTGGTTGTTGTTTTCTGGATGTTTTTTATTTTGTTGTTTTGACCATGATAGGACACTCAAAGATCTAACCCGCGACTAGCTTCGGGATGTTTCCCCCACAGTTGAAGACAAGACTACTTTCCTCAATTAGTAACAAGTCATGGTTGAATACATGTTTTATTATGGAATGAATGGGTGGATGTTTTGAATAGTACCAATGGATATTGATGTGAGCCTTATTAAAACATAGCTTCTATTTGCCAGGTTTTTCACTATGGTACCTATTCTAGGAGTGCCACAAAGTGGTTTTCACTCAAAGAATGTTTTATTTATCTTTACTATTTTTTCTTGCTTTTTTATTGTTTTGTATTTTTGTATCCTTTTTTCCTCTTTTTTTTGGATTTTTACCATTTTTCTTGGGGTGGAAGATGTTGAAAACTTGGATTGATATTTCACTTTTTTTTTCTACAAGATATCTTGTGGAAAAGCTTACTTCAACTAGTTGTGGGGTTTAAGCAACTGTTGATATCTTAAAAGTGTTGAGTGAAGGAAAAATCCATGTCGTTGGCATCTTTGAAGGTTACCTTGGTAGTGCATTGGTGGTATACCTTGTTGTTGGGATAAAATGTTTTGAAGGTTACCCAAGTGGTGTGTTGGTAGGATACCTTGTTGGAATGAACTGTTTCAAAGGTTACCTTGTTGGTGGTACACCTTGTTGTTTGGGATGAATTGTTTCGAAGGTTACCCTGATAGTGTGTTGGTGGTATACCTTTTTGTCGGGGTGAATTGGGAAGGGTACCATGTGGTACACCTTCTTGTTTGGACAATGCCTAGATCACAATGTGAGCTAGAAGGCATAGATCAATATTTAGTCTGAAGGAAGATGTAAGTACGTTCCCCCAGTGTCTAGCAATGTAGGTAATGGGTTATCTTGTGATAGGATGACATGTTTGAATAGAGTATGCCCTTTTGGATAATGCCTCATGGCTTAGATGATGTTGGATAGGATAGGATCAATGATAGTGCCCAATGTCAATATGTTTTCCATAAGCAAGTGTAAAGTGTACACCATACATTTTTCAAGAGCAAGATAAGTTGGATTTGGATAAGAATGGATTAGATTTATTATGGATCAGCTGAGATGCTTCAACCTTAAATGGTGCATGTAGATGCTTGATTCAACACATGATGCATGTTTGTCAATTTTTCACCATGGTACTTGTCCAAAGCACCACCATAGTGGTTTTCACTGGAGGACGATTTTTCTCTTGACTATTTTCTTTTTTTTTTTCTTGATTGATTTTTTTGATGTCACACAAGACGTCTATTTACCAAGTTTTCATTATGGTGACAATTTTTTTTATCCTATTGAACCACCTAGTGGTGTTGATGTAGATGTCATTGGTATTGATATGTTTGTTGTTTCTATCATGACATGCCAACAATATCCTATTTGGAGGAGTTGTTTTTCTAGGATACAGGCACTCAAATGTAACCCTTGATAATTCTTTTCTTCTTTGTCAATACCAGAGTTAACCTTATCTTGATGCACACATCGCGATAGAGTGCCCTTAGAACCCTTATGATAAAGAGTTGTCACCAACACATGGTCAATGTGAGATTTGGATATCATGGATGGGGAAATGCATTGAGGGATACGATATTTAGATGGATTGGTTGACAGTTTGGAACCTTTGACTCTCCAAATTTGGGATGATGAGCAATGATGGGTGGATATGGAGATTTGATTGGGAACAACGTCTTGAATATACCTTGTAAGTCGATCTTGAATCTTTATTTTGCATTGCTGTATTTTTCGATGGATGAACTTCCCTTTTTTATTTTTCCCCATAGTTTCTTTGACTAACGGAGTTTGATAGGGATGATTTTCTTGCTTTTTCTTTTGTATCCATTTATAATTTTCTTGTCCATTTTTTTTTATTGATTCATCTACTTCAATGACTTGTTTTGTTCTTGAGTATTCCTTTTTCTCTTGTTATTGGTCCCAATGAGAGGGTGGAAATATGTGTGGGTGACAATTCATGACATGGCTAGTTGTAGCGTTGGTAGTGGTTTTATCATAAAGAACCTATGTGCTCTCTATGTTGATGCTTGCATTAGATAAAGTTGCCTTCAATATTATTGAGGTATCCATGATATATTTGGATCCCTCAATCCTCGAATAACCAAGACCTTGGTGCTTAGGATTGCCAATAATCTACACTGGTTCTAGGATAACCTATTCATGTAGGCCTAATCCTTTGTCTTGATAATGAATCCATTGAGAAAGTTTATTTGCAATAGGATATGTCTTACCTTGGAAACATGGTGTTAATCCTTCTCTACTCTATTGTGGATCTTCAAATGTGACAGCTTCTTCATTGATAGGATCCTTCATATGTGGGCTAACTTCTTGATTTATATCTTTGTCTTGATTCTGTGAAATATCAGATTTTCATAGCCCTTCAAAATATATTGGTGCTTCTTTAACGGTTGTATACCAAATGATCTATTGTTTAGGATTGTCCATTGTCTTTATTGATTTTACGATATTTTGCTCCATATTTTCATGCTCAATGTCTTCAACCTGCCTGGAGGATGTTTCTATTTTTAAGGATTCTTCTTGATCAATTTTCAATATGTCTATAGATTATGTTGTTCTTTGATCATGTGTAAAGATATTAAGATTAGGTGACTCTTGATCCTTGGTAATTTCATCAAGATTATGAGAATCTTGTCTTGGATAAAGATCATCTACATGTCCATTAGGAGTAAGCATATCATGGGTAGATGTATGTGCACTCAGTAAATTGATTGTTCTTCATTTGGAAAACATGGAATGTCTTGGAAGATATTTGTCAAGTCATTATAGTATTTTGATGATAGGGATTCTTGATCTTGACTTTGTGTGGTATCATTTTTTATATGATTTGGATCACATTCTTGATATGGATCAATTTCAAGGAAAATTTTGCTTTTAAAGGATCCTTGGATCTCCTCAAAATGTGGACATATGGGTGATAGCTCTTTGTCTAGATTTTTTGTATTGGGTATAAGCATTGGATTAAGAGTCTCTTGATCATCAACATGTACTTCCCTGAGGTTGGATGATGTCAATATATCTTGGAATATGTTAGAACTAAAAAAAATTCATATTTTTTCAAGAGTCTCCACCCACTCACCTTCCACATATCACAAAACTTGCCCCACATTAATTTTGTGACCAATACAAATTAATGAGATTTGTGTGACTAGATCCATATTTGTTTTTGGATTTTTCTTTGAAATCCTCCTTTTCTCTTCATTGCCATTTGGCATTTCATCATTCAGCTCCATTGTCATTCCCTATCAAGCCAAAAAATAGCAGAGCTTCTTCTCATGTATTCAATGTTTAATATATGTTTGTAACAGAACCATAGAATCCATCATTTGAACATTTCCTGAGATATTGGGGAGACATGAGCTAGGTCAAAATGATCAAAAGGCCATAGAGATAACAAGACTATATAATCAAGAGGACAATACCTATCGTCTCACTTGTTGGTGTTTTTTCCCACATAGGATTTGCAATTCTCTAAGAGATAGCCAACCTCCATTATAAAGAACCACAAAGGCTAATGGTCAACTAACGAGATCCAGTCAAAGACTAAAATCTCCTACCCTTTTGGCTTTGTGAGACCAAGGTGGGTAAACCTAAATGTGTTCATAAGAATGTTCTATGACTGGTAAGAACACTTCTTCTTACAGATTACAATCCCTACACATGCAATAAGATAGTAATTACTCTCGGTATTGGCAGACCAAAGAATAATAGCAAGTATCTTAGAGCAACAGGATTGAAGACTTCAATGTAAGATTTGCCTCTTGTAGAGAGATAGGGTTTAATATTTTGTTGTGTTCAGCTCTTAGACCACCATGTTTAGAATTACAGTCCTATAGTAATCTTGAAGAAAATAGCCAGTGCCTCATCCATTGGGTAGGAGTCATACAAAGTGTAATCTAGATATTGTAGACATATCACCATAATGCTTTACATCATGCTAATTTTAATTTTTAAAACAACACTCCTTAGCAATCCTGAATGTATAATCATAAATCTGTAACTCATTTTCAAACAATTTCATTAACTCATTGAGCTAAAGCAGGGAAATGAAGAACACATTCAAATATACAATTGAAAGTGAATGAAGATATTGTTGATAGGCTCATTCACAACTTATGACACACAATTAGGAGAGCAATTGTTTCAAAATGATTATCATTTATTGCTTGAATATTCGTAATTACATTAGCAAGGCTTGCTTGCTTCATAGAAAACTGACCAGAAAAAGACATTAACTAAAACCTTTAAGAGAACTATAGTAAAATTAACTAACTATACATATATTCAGAACTTTCAGGATCCAAAATCCGACCATAACAATGAGCCATGAAATCTCTTCTATAGGATAGGAGAGCAACAAAGCATTAGGCTACATTGTTAATTTCAAATTTGAATTTCATTTAAAATGAAATTTGAATTCACATTCCTCATCATTGGATAGCAAAGTGCATGATCTGAGGAATCAAAAAATGGTTACACAGTAACCATTCGAAGAAACACAAAAAAGCGTACCAGGCATGCACACGTCTACATCAACAAGTTGAAACACCAAGAAAATCATCACCCATGACCAACAAACCCAACACCAGCAACCATTAAGTAGACACACGGCACCGGTACAAGCGACCGCTTTGATTTCTCACCTTAGTTAAAGGTGGAACCACCCTCTTCCCTCTAGCTACATTAGCACAACACCCAACAACCTGGCACGGGGCCACTACAGTTATTGGTTCGACTGCAAGGACCTCCTTGTTCACTCCCATGAGCTCGGTCAAGGCTGCCAAGTATCATCGGTAATCCAAGTCAGTCTCGGACCCATCACCATCAAACCCAGAAGAAAGAACAACAGGGGAATTGTAATGGCCCAACCTCCTACCTAAGCCCTGGGCACTTGTCATAGGAACATCCGGAGGACACTGTTCCTTTAATTTTTGTGTACTCCCTACACCTATTCTTGTACTTCCGTGTGGTTTGGACTTATCCATTGAAGGAATGTAAATTAGAGACTGTAAACAACTCCACTACCTGCCAACTCAAAAAATTGTGATGATAATATAGAGCAATTCAGTCGTTACTTATAGAATAACCAAGTGCAGGTATTAATTTACCAAATGTTCACACGGATAATGCGAATGCTTAGTGGTTGATATTTCCACTACAAATTTATTTCATGCGTGCAGTGCATCATTGTTTCTACCAAGAGGTTATCGCTCACATGCAAAGAGATCAAGAGAAAATCCTCTGAAGAACTCAAGCCATTAATAAAATAAGTTTCAGAGCGTGAAATATCATCACATGGATGATCAGTAATTTCTTTGAAACTGCATCGTTGATGTAGAATAGACCTGGCAAGTCAAATGACTCAGATTGAGTCAATCGAGCGTTGAAATTCCACATCATCGCCTAGGAAAGAAGACAGACAATTATAACCCATGAAAATAGGAGGTTGCAACCGGATAGTAGGTCCCACTTAGCCCTGTCGCTTCAAGAGCAGGCCACGTGTCGCCCTTTCACAGACCCACAGTACTTTAGAGACATTTACTTTGTTCGTGCGAGGTCTGCGAGGGACAACTATTATTAACTTCATAATTAAATCCCTTTGCTGGTGAAAAGATGACCACTTGTCATTGTTGGCACCTCGAGAAAAGACCCCACCCCTTCATACATGCCAGATGGCGACATCTCGCAGACCTCGCACTAATTTAGTGACATCAATAGGAAAACCTACGAGGTTTGTCAGAAACGGTTCAGATCAAAACCTGTGATTGGACGGTTAGCCAAACTGCATATAGGACATGTAGAATATTCAAGTGGAACTAGCCGGTACAACCCTCGACGGTATAAACATTTAATCCCAAGTGGCAGAAAAGACTGACAGGTTGGGTGAAAGGGGCAGGTAAGAGCATGGAGGAAAAGGCTCAACCGGATCACTTAAGTGACCGGTTACCTTTGGTAGCAAGTCACCGTCAAAATATAACATGAGGGTTTCAAAATTTGATAATTCATATCACCATGGGTAACTAAAAACCTTAAAACCCCAGCCTCCCTCCAAAAATTAAAAGTCCCATCAGTGGCTCCGACTGGGGATGTATGCCCCCTGCAGGCATAGTAAGAATCCAGAATCTCTAGTTTCGCAGACCAAATCATTGTATTACACAAATGCCTTGAAATATATTTCACCATGCTTTGTCAAATAGAATTGTACATACTAGCTTGGTAGCCCCAGGCCACCAGACAAGAGAAATCAAAGTTCACCTTTGTCAAAAACAAAAAAAAATTGTTACCTGAAGTAAACAATGTCTGCAGCATTTAATTTTTTATGCTTCAAAAATAATAGGGTAATCAATATTCTTGGAAGTATCATAATGTTTATTTATACTCCCCTATACCAATTTAGTCAATGCCCTATTCGAAAAATTTAAAGCAACCTGACCATGACAACATTTTACCTTACTCTGCCCCTGGTCATAACTCATAGAATGTTGGCCTAATTGAGATGAGAAGTGGAAACATTCATAACTTATCTAGTCTGCAACATTACACATTCTGGCATCATCATCAATTTGCAAATCAAACTGAAAATTTTCATATAAAACTGTGTGCATGTTATCCATACTTCCATTGCTCAACAGAGATTATACATAGCTTGGGGAATCCCTGCCCTGGAATTTCCCACATAAGTTTGGTCACCAACACTTGAATTCTGTCCATTTGGAATACATCCTAGCATTACAAATGTTTGCAGTATTAGTTACATCATTCTCCAGGGAATGTGTAAACACATTCATTTCAGGCCTCTCAATATACACCTTTCTGTGTACTTCTTCATTTATTCTCAAATGAAAACCCTCAAAGACAGAGTCAAATACATCAATTTCAAACTGGTCAAAAGAGAAAGAGCAATATGCACTAGCCTCCTTGTACTCAACATTACCTACTGTATGTGTTAATTTATAAGTGAAAATTTTGGCACAAGCTAAAAAAATTTCACCGGCAATATCAATGTCACCTTCATTATAAGCTAAGAGCTTTTCACCAGCAATATTAATGTCAGAAGGTAACAACATATCCATCTCAACTTCATATAAGTAGTCAGGAAAAACAATAGTACCAATATTTTCATCAATATGTTGGTTGTCTTCAATACTATTCTTTTGATCACACACTTCATTGTCCTCAAATTCCTCAAAATTTGTACAAGAGGCTTGTTCCATTGCTAGTATACCTGGAGTATACTCTAAATATTTATCATTTGAAAATTGTTCCTTCACTTGGAAACAAGTAAGAACATGAGGTTCTACATTTCCATACAACTCTAGTAAAAAGAAAGGCTTAGTTCCATCCTCAACACTGCAATCACTACTTCTGAAATCACAATCACTTGCTTGTAACAAAATCTCAGTGAAATGAGCATTACAATCAGGATTAGGAAACACAATGGGTGTCTCACACAATCTTGCATCATTTTTCTTCTCAAATTCCTCAGCAGTTGTCTAAGTTTCTTCAAAAGGGAAAGCATTGTCTTCATTTTGTGTAGGTACATTATTGGTTGATTCTGCAATTTCTATCCACTTAATGACTTGGGCCAAATTAGCAAGTTTTAATTCTTCTGGCAGAGCACTTAGCCCTGGTTCGTAAAGTTCACAAAATAAATCAATGCATTCATAGTCATTAGGTCTATGACTTCAAGGAATTTGTATTAAAGCACCTAAAAATCTCAAGAAAAACTCATATGGTGATTCTTTCTCTTGCCTCTTCATGTCATACAATTCTGGTACAAGAGGATTTTGATCATCATCATTCAAACTAGACTGGCTTTCAACTTGGATCTCATTATCATCACACTGCAATGGTGAAGATATAACAGTTTTCAAAACACCATTATCGTAATCAATGCTCTGAGTAGCCAACTCTGACATTTTACTAGTACTAGTTAGGCTAGGGTAATCAATACTTGCAGCCAGATACCCCTTCATTATTGAGTATTTCATATTGTTTTCAATTTCCATAGCCATTTGATATGCTTGGTGCAAACTTGTAGGTTCTTTATCTCTTAGTAGATAACCCATCCTTTTGTCAAAAGCACCAAGATATACAACTAAGCATTTAGCCTCACTCGATCTTATTTCTTTAGGGATTTCCCTTAAAGCTCTTGAAAACCTGAGATTAAAATATGGGATTAGCTCCTCTTCTTTTATGTGAATTCCCATCAAACCTTTTCTTAATATGTTGGGATTGACTCATTCACCAAATTGTTCCATAAAAACTATCACCAACTGATTCCATGAGTTAACAGAATAGGCAGGTAAATAGGAAAACCAATCCCTAGCATCACCCTTCAAGGATTGCACAAAAATCTTCATGACAATATCCTCATGACTGATTTCATAATCCCCCATTACACCTACAAAATGTTGTAAATTCTTAGAGGTTGATTCTGCACCTTTCCCTATATATTTAGGCAAATACTTCCTAATCTTCTTAGGAATTGGATTAGGGTAGCCACTGACATCACTGAAAATAAAAGGCATATACCTTTGAGTTACAAAACACCCCGAAGGGATTAATGCAACTTGTTCTCTTTGCATATTTATATTTTCCTTTACATATGGGAAATCACTTATACCCAATTAAAATTTCATCAATAGTACATATTTATCAAACATATCATTTACCATCTCAACCATGATTCCAGTAGTGACTGAAAATAGTATTCCTTGCTTTCATAGATATGATGCAACATAAACATTATTTCATAAGTCCTTTTACATATTGCATCATTAGAAGTATGGAAAAACTAATCATTGATCCTTTCTTGATGCTAGACATCTAGTTTGGAACCATCTGCATCCCTAATTACAAACACCCATCACAATTAGAAATAGTGAACTATTTAGTTTTGATGAAATACCTAGTAATTTTTTGGCAGCATGTATTAATCTCTTCTCCCTAAATGTAAATATCACAGATCTGGGACTGTTCCTTCATTTATCAACTGGTTCTTCAGATAGAGTCGCCACCTCTTCAACAGAGGACTGTATTAAAAGATATATGAAATTCATTTTCAAATCTTGTTAGATTTTGGGTTTTTACCCACAACAAAGTCACACCATGCCGCTACCAATCTCCTTCAAAACCACAATCCATTACCACCCAAATTTAACATTCAACTTCAATTAACAAACAATTCTAGATAGCATCCTTCAACCCCTGTGGTTCCTCTTTTCTCTTTTTCTTTTAAATTTCTCAGAAGTTCTCCCCAATAAAACCAACATTCAACTAATGACTCTAGAACTCCTGAATCCTTTGCCAACAGGATACCATAGATCATAGTATTGTCAGGTTCATTTCAACAACCTCTTCTTTTTAGGGTTGAGAAAATTCACTATGTAAATTCAGAACAGCAAATCGTTTGATATAACTCTCTAAGCATCTGCAACTAGTGATTCAGAACTTCCCCAGAGGAGTTGGCATTTTGTTGGTGTTTTTTCCCACATAGGATTTGCAATTCTCTAAGAGGTAGCCAAACTCCATTATAAAGAACCACAAAGGCTAGTGGCCAACTAACGAGATCCATTCAAAGACTGACATCTCCTACAATTTTGGCTCTGTGAGACCAAGGTGGGTAAACCTAAATGTGTTCATAAGAATGTTCTATGACTACTAAGAACACTTCTTCTTATAGATTACAATCCCTAAACACACAATGAGATAGTAATTACTCTCGATATTGACAGACCAAAGAATAATAACAGGTATCTTAGAGCAACAAGATTAAAGACTTCAATGTAAGATTTGTCTCTCGTAGAGAGATAGGGTTTAATATTCTGTTGTGTTCAGCTCTTAGACCACCATGTTTAGAATTATAGTCCTAAAGTAATCTTGAAGATAATAGCCAGTGCCTCATCCATTGGGTAGGAGTCATACAAAGCGTAATCCAAATATTGTAGACATATCACCATAATGCTTTACATCATGCTAATTTTAATTTCTCAAACAAAACTCCTTAGCAATCCTGAATGTATAATCATAAATCTGTAACTCATTTTTAAGAAATTTCATTAACTCATTGAGCTAAAGTAGGGAAATGAAGAACACATTCAAATATACCATTGAAAGTTAATGAAGATATCATTGATAGGCTCATTCACAACTTATGACACACAATTAGGAGAGCAATTTTTTCAAAATGATTATCATTTATTGCTTGAATATTCGTAATTACATTAGCAAGGCTTGCTTGCTTCATAGAAAACTAACTAGAAAAAGACATTAACAAAAACCTTTAAGAGAACTACAGTAAAATGAACTGACTGTACATATATTCAAAAATTTCAGGATCCAAAATCTGACCATAACAATGAGCCATGAAATCTCCTTTACAGGACAGGAGAGCAACAGAGCATTAGGCTACATTGTTAATTTCAAAATTGAATTTCATTTAGAATAAAATTCGAATTCACATTCCTCATCATTGGATAGCAAAGTGCATGATCTAAGGAATCAAAAAACGGTTAAATAGTAACCAATCAAAGAAACACAAAAAAGCGTGCTAGGCATGCACACGTCCACATCAACAAGATGAAACACTAGGAAAATCACCACCCATGACCAAAAAACCCAACACCAGCAACCATTAAGTAGACACACAACCCCAGTACAAGCGACCGCTTTGAGTTCTCGCCTCAGTTAAAGGTGGAACCACCCTCTTCCCTCCAGCTACATCAACACAACACCCAGCAACCTGGCACGAGGCTACTGCAGTTATTGGTTCGACTGCAAGGACCTCCTCGTTCACTCCTATGAGCTCGGTCAAGGCTGCCAGGTAACATCAATAATTTGAGTCAGTCTCAGACCCATCACCATCAGAACTAGAAGAAAGAACAATAGGGGAACTGTAATGGACCGACCTCCTGCCCACGCCCTGGGCACTTGTCATAGGAATGTCCAGAGGACACTGTTCCTTTAATTTTTTGTGTACTCCCTACACCTATTCTTGCGCTTTTACGTGGTTTGGACTTATCCATTAAATGAATGTAACTTAGAGACTGTAAACAACTCCACTACCTGCCAACTCAAAAAATTGCGATGATAAGATAGAGCAATTTAGCCGTTACTTATAGAATAACTAGGTGTAGGCATTAATTTCCCAAATGTTCATGGGAAAAATGTGAATGCTTAGTGGATCATTGTTTCTACCAAGAGGTTACCGCTCGCACACAAAGATATTAGGAGAGAATCCTCTGAAGAACTCGTGCCATTAATAAAATAGGTTTCAGAGCGTGAAATCTCATCACATGGATGATCAGTAATTTCTTTCAAACTGCATCATTGATTTAGAACAAACCTGGCAAGTCAGGCGACTCAGATTGAGTCAATCGAGCATTGAAATTCCACATCATTGCCTGGTAAAGAAGACAACCAATTATAACCCATGAAAATAGGAGGTCACAACTGGACAGTAGGTCCCACTTAGCCCTGTCGCTTTAAGAACTAGGGCACATGTCCCCCTTTCGCAGACCTCGCAGTACTTTAGAGACATTTACTTTTCTCTTGCAAGGTCTGCGAGGGACAATTATTATTAACACCGTAATTAAATCCCTTCGCTGGTGAAAATACAACCACTTGTCATCATTGGCACCTTAGGAAAAGACCCTGCCCTTCCGTACATGCCTGATGGTGGCATCTCGCAGACCTCGCACTATGTTAGTGACATCACTAGGAAAGCCTGCGAGGTTTGCGAGAAATGGTCGAGATCAAAAACTGTGATCGGACGGTTAGCCAAACTGCATATAGGACATGTAGAATATTCAAGTGGGACTAGCCAGTACAACCCTCAGTGATATAAATGTTTAAGCCCAGGTGGAAAAAAAGACCGATAGGCTGGGTGAAAGGGGACAGTAAGAGCATGGAGGAAAAGGCTCAACCAGATAACTTAAGTGACCGGTTACCTTTGGTAGCAAGTCACCGTCAAAAAATAAAATGAGGGTTTCAAAATTTGATAATTCATATCACCATGGGTAACTCAAAATCTTAAAACCCCAGCCTCCCTCCTTAAAAAATTAAAAGTCCCATCATCATTGATTAGGCCCCATCGGCATGAGCAAAGCAATCAGAGTATAATTTTCAAGTCATGTCGAGCTCAAGAGTCACACCGACGAAAAATCCATCGACGAGAAACACATATACTCTTATCAATGAAACTAAAGTACTATTTTGTTGGGGAGACATATATCATCGGCTCGAATACCTCAGATCTCATTGATCTTATCAATCACACCGATGAAGTTAGTTTCGGGGAGAGTCTTGTCGATCCTTCCAAATAGACAAAGCAAGGGAAGAGACATATCAGAGAGACATGTATGATCGGATTGAATCCCTCAAGTCTCTTTGATGATGGTCACACTCAGGTCTCTCTATGATGAAGGTCACAGTGATGAGAATTATTTCGAGGAAAGTCTCACCGACCCTTCCCAACTAACAGAGCGGTAAAGGAAACATATCAGGGAGACCAAAACACATCAGCAAGGAATCTTATTTTCTTGGCAATTGGTCATGTCAGCCTGATGGTGATAAAGAATGGGTTATACTCTTCGGAAAGATACTAGGCAATGGTCGGAGGAACATCTAGCAAACCAAACCATTTTGAAATTGGTGATACTTTTAAATTTTCTCCCTGAAACTAATATAAGCTAAAGAATAGTAGAAAGGGCCATTACACAGTGTTGGTAAAGGTATTGAATGGTCTTTCCGATTTAGTAAAAGAACTAAAGGGATATTTCCAACCAAAGAGACATTTGTTTATGTCTTGGTGATTGATCATAAGTGTATAAACAAAGATGGTTCCAAATGAGAAACACAACTTGGCCTAAGGTTAAGAGGGTATCACCGATGCAATCTTTTGTGTTGCTCTGATAATTCAAATTTTGAGAAGATCATTGCATTCAATTCCAATGACAGATATTACTGGCTACATGAATAAACTCCATATGAACATTCATGACCAATAGAAATTAAAACAAAAGGAATTCTCAAGAGTTGCGACAAGCGAGCACAGAAGGCCGAGCAGAATTCGAGGAGCACAATGCGATCGATAATTCACAAGTAAGCCCACAAACTCCTCTATAATTAGTAAATTCTAATTCGAAGAATTAAAAAAGGAAGGTTTGAGTTCTGGAAAATCCAAAGGTTGAAAGCAACAAGGAGAGGGTAGTCAGAGAAAAAGCAAGAAACAATGAATTAAAACAGGGGATGAGCCAAAATCAACATAAAAGAAGTTCAACCAAGACCTCATCGATCAATTGCCTGGGTCAGGATCAAGGGCTACGAGGTCCACACAACTGAAGGATGATATAGAAAAATTTGAGGACAAATGTAAACATATAGGAGACACTTGGACTTTTGTTAGGGGATATGAGTTGTTTATGTTCCATTATCATCAAAGAAATAGGTTTGAACCAGTATGTAATCTGTGGAACTTTGATTTGGTAAAATTAGTCATCCCAAATGTATTTGTGAATGTGGAACTGGTCAAAATTTTAGCTAAGCATTACAACCGTAACCTAAAGGCTGTATGTGATTTACAAGGAAAGCCATTTATATAAATGTCCAAGACTGCAATTTAAGAGGTTTTTAACTTAAGTTTCACATGTGATGAGCCAATTGTATATGAGGATTTGGAAAGGGAATATTGGAGAATGGACACAACCTACAAAGGGTGGAGATTTCCATTGCATAGACCCAAAAAAGATGGAAACCTTGTCTCACTTGAAGATAATGATGGGTCTCCTTTTCATGTTGATTTATGGGAACCTTACTTGAAGCACACATATCTCTCAGTGTGTCAGATATTGGGTACAAAGGCTTCTGAATTCATGTTGATAGGACCAATGGTGATTGTGAAAGATGTTCAATGCCATAATGCCAGACCATTTGATTATGCCTCTTACATTGCCAAGGAGATTGACTCAGGGTTGATGGCAATCAAAAATGGATCTCCCACATTGCACTTCAAAAATTATTCTATTCTTATGCATTTGATATTATATTATGGTCAGGAGATAGGGATGTGGCCGAAAGAATTGAAAATTACACGATGTGATAAGGAGGGCCAACCATTGCCAATACAATTGTGGACTGCTATTTGGGACAGCAAGTTCTTAAATTCTAGCTATGTTCTTTTTTAGGAGTATTTTGTTAAAACATTGTATGGATTTTTTAATCACCCCTGTGAATATTCCTTAATTGATGAGATCAAAATATTTTTGAGGCCCAGAGATTTCGATGGACCCACAACTGTTGGACATATTTGGGGTGGTTGGTACTATTATGTCGATGCCACCATGATTAGGGTGTATGGTTTTGAGGATACACCTTTTCTTCTACCAAAAAAAGTACCAAATAGAATTGCATACTTGGAAATTGTTAGGCAGATGGACTACTCAAGTGTTATGAATTTAAGTTCTTATGAGAAACAATCATTTATTCCAAGTACATTATGCTTTGGGGATTTTACTATGTTGTCAAAGGAGGGGTATGATTTAATTATAAATAAATTGTCAAATTTAGATTTGAAAAAAGCTACACCAAGGTAGGGAATTGATCCTGAAGGATACATTAATGTACCAGAAAGAAAGTGAATTTGGGCAGATATGAACATATACCTTACCCAAAAGATGATATAATTAGAAATATGGAAGAAAGGGATGCTAAATAAGCCATCGATGAGTATAACAGAAAGATTGAGCAAAAATTGAAAGAGATGGAAGAGGTAGAAATGTTATCTTCTAGAAGTGAAGAATCCACTGGTGAAAAGGAATGTCAAGGTCAAAATGACAAGATCTCTAAGACAAGAATTGAAGAGTACCAACCTTCCAATAGAGAACAAGAAACTGATGAAATTTTTGATGCAGATACAAGGCAGTTTGCCTATAAATCCTTTGTTTCTAATAATGAATTCATAAAATCACTTGAATTCAGATCATTCCTGTATAGGGAAGGCAATAAGAGACTATGTCACAATTATTATACCAAGAAATGAGACTCAATTGTTGAACACTTTAAAGCTAGATGTGGAAAATGAGATGAAGATTATGACCCCAGAAAGAGGAAGGGAATTGTTGGAAGAATCTTGTGTAATGATCTTCCCTGGTTTGGATTTGAACTCAGCTCTCATTTTTTATATTTTTTTACATAATAATAGTGCTACTCACAAACTTAGTCTTGAAGGAGTCACAAAAGTATATACAGGATGAAAATATAATCCTAATGAGAACTTTCTCATGATTTGGGACCTATATCCTCCACATAAGAAGTCTATGATCATTGACATAGAAAAATCATTTGGGCATGTGATGACACTAAAAGTGGGTGAAGTTGATCATGTAGCTATGACTGACATTGGCATCAATGTGGCCAAGTTGAATAAAGCACAAAGGATAGACAACAGACACCGAAGGTATTCGATATCATCCAAAATGAATGGTAGAAGATCTTTGCACCAAGAGAGTCCCAAGAAAAATACTGTTAGGTGGACAAATAAGGATGAAACAACTAAATAGATAGAAAATAATATTAATGCATCAAATCAACCCTTTATAACTTTTAACTCTCCTTTTCATACTGATAGTGGGAATCCAACAACACCACCTAGGAGAAACAACCTAACTGACAATGCCCTAAATTTCCAAACAGATCCTCAACTGGAAGAGGATTTCAAAGCCCGGGTTGAGGAAGAGAGAAAATGAAGACAAGAGGAATATGATAGGGAATCCTCATCATAGGAAGGAGAATAAAACCGGGAGGGGTTCTTTGATCACACTACTATGGATTTTGATGGTATGACCAACCAACAAATTGAAGTGCACTTAGAATGGAAAAATCAACAGCTTAGAAGGAGGCAATAGATGATATAAGAAACTCAAGAGATAGATCGACAAATGGCACAATTGAACATCCAAGCATCAAAGCCACTAAAATATGTCCCTCCACATAAAAAAAGTGGCCATGTTAACTCACAAGGAACATCACAGAACATTAGTGCTCCAAGTACTTCAAGGCTCCCTCATAATGCAGGCAGTAACCCAAGACAACATACCTAACATAATGTAACACCACAAAGATTCCACCCCCAAAACACTAGTAATGCCTCCCAATATTATCCACCACCAGGCCAACAGTATGTACCACATCAGAGTGTGCACCATCAACCACAATACAATGTTTATCATCAACCTCATCATGGACACTAACACTATCCTAATCCACCACCTCTGAATCTACCTCCACTAAACCCTACAAGTAGACAATTTGATTTGACAGGATATCAATTATATCCATACCCAATGGATAGAAATTGGAGAAATATGGTTCCTAAGTTTAGTGGGAATAATCAATATCAGCTGAAGAGCATATCAGAAATTTCAATGCTTTCATATAGGATATTGGTATGGAGTACGAGGATGTAAATATGAAATTGTTTATGATGTCATTAACTAAAGAAGCAAGGGATTGGTTCAATGGTTTACCCAATGTTTCAATTGATTCTATAGTAGACTTTCATAATCAATTCCTAGAACAATATGGAAATGAATGTGCTCCTGAGTTTTCCTAACATGAATTGATAAGCATTCAAAAATATCAAAATGAATTAGTCTATGAATTTAATCAAAGGTTCTCCAAATTGTACAATAAGATACCACATGGGTCCAAACTAACTAACCCCGTAGCCTTGAGTATTTATCTGAAATCCTTTGACCCAAAAATAGGATATGAACTCAAATAGATGCCCTAGACGTTTAATAGAGGAACAAAAAATAGCACTAACCATTGAGAACAACAAAAAAGCTGTTGCGATGACTGGTAAAAGAGATAACCTCATAATCCCCCAAAACTCTAGCAACTTCCAAAAGTAGGAAAAAACATATAGGAATGAAAGACCAAGACTACATGATATTCCATATAACACAAATTGGAAGGATGGAAAACCCATAGCTGATAAGCCTAAATATAAGGAGACTCTAGATCCCTTAAAAAATAAAGGAGCATACATGGTTAACAACAATCCTTGGTGCCAAGTTTGCAAACTGCCTCATTCCCCAAATCACTAGGTTGTAGCTTAATCAATACAAGAAGAAGAAATACCAGTTGACAATGGGAAAGAGGATCATACCATATATTTAACCTCTCATACCCTTCATCCAGTTGAGCAAGAATATTGATCTTCAGAGGAAGAAGGTTATTAGTATGATGTTGACAACCAAAGGTACAACATTCATATAGAAAAACAACAAGTCTTCTCTAATCAGGAGAGTGAAATTAATGATGAATCACAACCTCCTTACATACTACCAAAGTCAAACAAGTCAAGATGGAGGAGGCCAACTGAAGAAGAGATCAAAGAGTTAACCATTGTTGCAGTAGAACAAGAAAAGAGAAATTATGGGCTAAGAAACAAAATGATAAATGCAAATGAAATCATTCTAAGGGGATTGTTTATGAAAGAAAATGGGACAACTTAGGAGAGATCAAAGAAGGTAGAAAATAAATAACTCAATAAGAGTGAGCAAAGATAGGTTCCCAAAAAGGAAGACAAAGAGTTGAAAAAAAAACACAAGCATGATGAAACTAATAAAAAGGAGAAAGAAGAAAATAAAGGAGATCCATTGGAACAAAAGAGGATAGCTAAAACTGAGAACACCTCTTCATTTGACTTCACACAAGCTTTGTCTCAGGTAAAGATGTATGTTCCATTATTAGAAATGATGAAGATAAAAGAATATAGAGACAGTGCTATTCAATTAATATCTAATGGAACCAATAAAAACACAAATTTGGAAGATAAAAAAAATGATAGGCCAGGAGATATAAAAGTCCCCAAAGTTTATCTTGGCGATGCATTAATGAATCTTCCATAGGTGGATCCGGTTTTTACCACATTACTCATAAATAAGAAAATGGTGAGAAATTGTATGATTGATTTAGGGGTTGTTCTTAACATCATGCCAGTGGGAGTTATGAAACAACTTGGCATGTGGGTGGACACTAATGGTGGAAAGTACTATGCCATGGATAGTAGACCTGTCCCAGTGGTGGAAATCATGAAGGATGTAGAAGTGAAGTTGGATGCTTATGCACAAGAAGTATATACTATTGACATAACTGTAATTGGCATGCCCCCTCATTTTTGGATGCTTTTATCAAGACAATGAACTATAGTAGTGAGAGGAAATGTACAATTTGACCTGTCATATGCCACAATACCAGTAAATGGTGAAGAGGTCAAACTCTATAGAGAACCAAGAGCAAATCAGATTGTAGATTATGTTGATCAAAATTAGTTGAATTGATTTTGTGATGTGGATCTAGGAAGTTTTAGAATAGAGCCTTCACAACTTGAATTAGTGAATACTAATCAAATTGAAAAACATGTTTCCAAGAATGAGCATGGTGTGTGGTGAATGTACTTTGACAGAGCATGCAATAAAGAAGGCAATGAAGCAGGAGTGGTTTATTTCACCTGAAGGCACCACATTCAAATATCCATTCTTGTTGGTGTTTGAATGCACTAATAACATAGCAGAGTATGAAGCTCTGCTAATTGGGATGAATATGGTTCTCAAACACAAAATTAAGCTATTGACAATCTTTGGAGACTCTGAGTTGATCATTTCACAAGTAAGTCAAAGTATGCTACAAAAAACAAAAGATTGAAACAATACATAAATTTTGTATGGGACACTATTGAATTATTCGATGCCTTCTCTATTGAGTGGATAGATAGGTCCAAAAACCTACTGGAAGACTTCCTGGACAATGTAGCTTTGAAAAGAGGTGATATCACCCTGGTTGGAGTTTCACAAGTTGAATTCAAAAGTACAAGACCTGCCATCCCAGATAACATATATAGTTGGAAAGTATTTAATGATGACACTGATCTGATTAAGTTTCTACATTGCATCAATCACTATGAAGCCCGGGAAATTGACTTTAATACATTTGTGGAGGAAATAGATTGAAAACAAATTGTGTTTGGAAAAGAGGTTGTTCAGCTCAAAACTTACAAACTTCCTAAAGGACTTATGGCACTAGAAAGGGTATTTGATGGAAATGACTGAGCCCTAATGAAGCAAACACCCATGAAAAGAGAAAATATTGAAGAGATCAACCTTGGGATTGAGTTGGCACCAAAAAGAGTGTACATTGGAAAGAAGATAAGCCCAACAATCAGGAAAATGTTGATTGCACTGTTAAGAAAATACATGCACGTCTTTGAATGGTCTTATGAGGATCTTAAAGCATATAGAGAAGATCCGTTCTCCATTAAAACCAGGTGCAAAACCATTCAGGAAGAAATAAAGACCCATAAAACCTACTTTGGAACCTAAAATGCATGAAGAACTCATGAAGCTTAGGGAGGGAGGTATTATCAAGCCAATTAGGCATTCATCTTGGGTCTCTAATCTAGTGCCAGTTAGAAATAAAAAAAGGGACATAAGGCTTTGTGTATACTTATAAAACCTAAATGTATCTTCTCTTAAGGATAATTACCCACTTCCAAACATGGAGGTTATGTTACAAAGAGTCAAAGGTTGTGAGTTCCTATCCATGATGGACGGATTTTTAGGTTACAACCAAGTGAAAGTCAAAGAATAATAACAGTACAAGACAACTTTCACTACGCCATGGGGAATATATGTTTATGTTAGGATGCCATTTGGATTCACAAATGTTGGTGCAAAATTCCAAAGGGCCATGGATGTTTCCTTTGTTGACCTAATTAATTTGATAATGGTAATATATTAGGATGATTTAACTGCATATTCCAAGAACGCAGAGGACCATGTGGCTCATCTGGAGAAAATATTTTTGAAGGTGTTGGAATATGGCATTTCTTTGAATCCCAAGAAGTGTCATTTTGCAGTGACTGAAGGAAAGTTATTGGGGCATATAGTCTCTAAGGAGGGAGTAAGGATTGATCCGGAAAGGGTGGAGGCCATTGACAAGATACCTATACCCAAGATAGTTAAAGCTATCCAATCTTTTTTTAGACAAATTAATTTTATAAGAAGGTTCATATCAAATTTTGCTGAGATAGTAAAGCCAATATCAAAAATGTTGAAAAAGGGTGCAAAGATTGATTGGATAGTTGAGGCCATAGATGCATTCATATTCATCAAAAGAGCAATCAAGCAGGCCCCAGTGTTGAAGTCCCCTAATTTTAGCAAGCCTTTTCAAATCTTTTCATTTGCATCCTATCATATAGTTGCAGCAGTAATGCTCCAAAAGAATGATGAAGGGCATGAACAACCAATCTCCTTCTTCAGAAAATCCCTCCAAAATGCAGAATTGAAATATGATATTATGGAGAAACAAGTGTATGCATTGGTGAGAGTTTTCAAGGCATTTAGACCTTATCTTGTAGGAGAAAAAGTGATAGCTTATGTGCCTAATTCTGCAGTAAAAGATGTATTCATACAAAATAAAACAACAGGATGTAGGTGCAGATGGATAAACAGAATCCAAGAGTTTGATATTGAGTTTCAGATCAC
Source organism: Sequoiadendron giganteum (assembly GCA_007115665.2). NCBI lineage: Eukaryota > Viridiplantae > Streptophyta > Pinopsida > Cupressales > Cupressaceae > Sequoiadendron > Sequoiadendron giganteum. The sequence continues at coordinate 298,839,183 of CM021109.1, forward strand.
CAATCTTGTAATAGGACATGGACTAGCCAAATTGATGGCCAAAACAAATATAGAAGCTACCCAAATATGCAATGTGAATGATGAAGAAAATATAGTCACTAGTATTGAGCATACGCCATGGCACACTAATATGTGTACTACCTTAAACATTTGAAATGTCTTGAAGGGTTTGATGACAACAAGAAAAGGATGCTCAAATTACAGGCTTCAAAGTATGTATTTATGAAGGGTGACCTCTACTAGAAAAATAGAGATGGTGTTTTGTTGTTGTTCCTAGATGAAAGTCAAGCAAGGCATGTCCTAAAAGAAATGCATGAAGGAGTATGTGGAGGGAATTTCTCTACAAGAACCACTTCACATAAGGTGTTAAGGGCAGGGTACTACTAGCCTAGATTTTTCAATGATGCTTATAATTATACTAGGAGGTGTGAAGCATGTCAGAATTTTTTAGGGAAATTAAAGTATCAAGGAGCATTTCCTCTGAGACCTTTACAAATTGAGGTCCATTTCACCAATGGGGAATTGATTTTATAGGATAAATTGCAGAAAAATCTAGTGTAGGACATAGATGGATATTGGTAGCCACATATTACTTCACAAAATGGGTAGAGGCTATACCTACTAAACAAGCAACAATTAGGGTTGCGACAAAAATTCCTATTGGAGAATATCATTACTAGATTTGGGGTCCCAGCAAGAATCATAACTAATAATGGAATGTGCTTTAGGTAAGATGAATTTAAGGAATTTTGGCAATCCTATGGTATAGTGATTTCATATTCTTCACCATATCATCCACAGGAAAATGGACAAGTTGAATCCAACAACAAAAGCATCTTGAAGATCATAAAAAGGATACTGAATAACAACAAAAGGGTTTGGGATTCCAAGTTGGTATTAGCCTTGTGGGCAAATAGGATCACTATGAAGAAGGCCATTGGAAAATCACCTTTTGAACTTGTGTATGGGACTCAAGCTAGACTCCCTTTGCATAATTTGTTTCCAGTATGTAAGTTTATCTTGCAAGAAGACCTAGTAATTCTTGAGGCCATGGAGGAAAGGATGGAATAATTGATGGAACTTGACGAAGCTAGGAACCAAGCTCAGCAACAAAATAAATAGAAGCAGTTGCAAATGAAATACTTATATGACAAAAGGGCCAAAAATAGAAAATTTGAAGTGAATGACATGGTCCTCATGTGGAATGCCAGAAGTCAAGACAAAGGGAAGCATGGAAATTTTGAAGCTCTATGGCTAGGACCATTTATCATTATTGGTAAGGGTGGTGAAGATTGATATTATCTTCAAAACATGACAGGAGAAGAACAAGAATTGTCAGTGCATGGACAATTCCTGAAACATTTATTTTCTTAATCTTCCATGCATAGTAGTCTAGGAGAAGGCCGATAATTTCCAGTGCATGCAAAATTCTTGAGAAACCTCTTGAAATAATTTTCTTCCATGCACAGTAGTGTAGGATCCCATTCCACTTTCCACCATTCATAAATTCACCTCCTTCTCCACAAACATATGAATAAGGCACTTGGTCTGCTACCCCAGAGGCCTAGATCCTTGCTATACCCACAAGGGGTATACATCCCCAATCAGATCCACTATTAGAACTGAAAAAATCTCATATTTTTCAATAGACTCCACCCACTCACCTTCCACATATCACAAAACTTGCCCCACATTAATTTTGTGACCAATAAAAATTGATGAGATTTGTGTGACTAGATCCATATTTGTTTCTGGATTTTTCCTTGAAATCCTCCTTTGCTCTTCATTGCCATTTTTTATTTCATCATTCGGCTCCATTGGCATTCCCTATCAAGCCAAAGTATAGCAGAGTTGCTTCTCATGTCTTCAATGTTTAATATATGTTTGTAATAATACCATAGAATCCTTCATTTGAACATTTCCTGAGATATCAGGGAGACATGATCTAGGTCACAATGATCAGAAGGCCCTAGAGATAACAAGACTATATAATCGAGAGGAAAATACCTATCATCTCATCGATGAGGCCCCATCGACATGACAAAAGTAGTCAGAGTAGAATTTTCAAGTCATGTCGAGCTCAAGAGTCACACCGATAGAAACTCCATCGGCGAGAAACACATATACTCTTACCAATGAAACTAAAGGACTACTTTTTCAGGGAGACATATATCAACGGCTTGAATCCCTCAGATCTCACTGATCTTATGGTTCACATCGATGAAGGAAGTTTCGGGGAGAGTCTTTCTGATCCTTTCAAATGGAAAAAGCGAGGGAAGAGACATATTAGAGAGACATGTATGATCGTATTGAATCCCTCAGTTCTCTCCAACGATGAAGGTCACACCGATGAGAATTATTTTGGGGAAATTCTTACTGACCCTTCCCAGCCGACAGAGTGGTAAACAAAACATATCGGGGAGACCAAAACACATCGGCAGGGTATCTTATTTTCTTTGTGATGGGTCATGTCAGCCCGATGGTGATAAAGAATGGCTTATACTAATTGGAAAGACACTCGACGATGGTCCAAGGAACTTCTAGAAAACTAGACCATTTTAATGTCAATGACACTTTTAAATCTTCTCCCCGAAAGTAATATAAGCTGAAGAATAGTAGAAAGGGCCATTACACAGCGTCAGTAAAGGTATTGAATGGTCTTTCCAATTTAGTAAAAGAACTAAAGGGATATTTCCAATCGAAGAGACATTCAGTTATGTCTTGGTGATCGATCATAAGTGTATAAACAAAGATGGTGCCAAATGAAAAACACAACTCAACCTGAGGTTAAGAGGGTCTCACCGATGCAATCTTTTGTGTCACTCTAAAAATTCAAATTTTGAGAAGACCGTTGCATTCAATTCTAGTGGTGGACATTAATGGCTACACGAATAAACTCCATATGAACATTCATGACCAACATAAATTAAAACAAAAGGAATTCTCAAGAGTTGCGGCAAGTGATCATGGAAGGCCGAGAATAATTCAAGGAGCATAGTGCGATCGAAAATTCACAAGTAATCCCATAAAATCCTTTGTAATTAGTAAATTCTAATTCGAAGAATTTAAAATGGAAGGTCCAAACTCTAGAAAAGCCAAAGGCAGAAAGCAACAGGGTGAGGGTAGTCAGAGAAAAAGAAAGAAACATCGAACTGAAAGAGGGGATGAGCCAAAATCAATAAAAAGGAAGTTCAACCAAGACCTCATCGATCAATTGCCCAGGTCAGGGCAGAGGGATAGGAGGTCCGCACAACTGAGGGCTGATATAGAAAAAACTGAGGACAAATGTAAACATATAGGAGACACTTGGACTTCTATTAGAGGATATGAGTTGTTTATGTTCCATTATCATCAAAGAAATAGGTTTGAACCAGTATGCAATCCATGGAACTTTCATTTGGGAAAATTAGTCATCCCAAATGTATTTGTGAATGTGGAACTGGTCAAAATTTTAGCTAAGCATTACAACCCTGACCTAAAGGCTATATGTGATTTACAAGGAAACCCATTTATATATATGTCCAAGACTGCAATTTAAGAGGTTTTTAACTTAAGTTTCACATGTGATGAGCCAATTGTATATAAGGATTTGAAAAGGGAATATTGGAGAATGGACACAACCTACAAAGGGTGGAGATTTCCATTGCATAGACCCAAAAAAGATGGAAACCTTGTCTCACTTGAAGATAACGATGGGTCTCCTTATCATGTTGATTTATGCGAACCTTACTTGAAGCACACATATCTCTTAGTGTGTCAGATATTGGGTACAAAGGCTTCTGAATTCATGTTGATAGGACCACTGGTGATTGTGGAAGATGTTCAATGCCATAATGCCAGACCATTTGATTATGCATCTTACATTGCCAAGGAGATTGACTCAAGGTTGATGGCAATCAAAAATGGATCTCCCACATTGCACTTCAAAAATTATTCTATTCTTATGCATTTGATATTATATTATGGTCAGGAGATAGGGATGTGGCTGGAAGAACTAAAAATTACATGATGTGATAAGGAGGGCCAGCCATTGCCAATACAATTGTGGACTGCTATTTGGGACAGCAGGTTCTTAAATTCTAACTATGTTCTTTTTTAGGAGTATTTTGTTAAAACATTGTATGGATTTTTTAATCACCCCTCTGAGTATTCCTTAACTGATGAGATCAAAATATTTCTGAGGCCCAGATATTTTGATGGACCCACAACTGTTGGACATAATTGGGGTGACCGGTACTATTATGTCAATGCCACCATGATTAGGGTGTATGGTTTTGAGGATACACGTCCTATTCTACAAAAAATAGTACCAAATAGAATTGCATACTTGGAAATTGTTAGGCAGATGGACTACTCAAGTGTCATGAATTTAAGTGCCTATGAGAAACAATCATTTCTGCCAAGTACATTATGCTTTGGGGATTTTACTATCTTGTTGAAGGAGGGGTATGATTTAATTATAAATAAATTGTCACATTTCAATTTGAAAAAAGCTACACCAAGGAAGGGATTTGATCTTGAAGGATACATTAATGTTTCTAGAAAGAAAGTGAATTTGGGTGGATATGAACATATAGATCATATGATTAGGAATATGGGGGAAAGGGAGGCTGAATTAGCCATCAATGAGTATAACAGGAAGATTGAGCAACAATTGAAAGAGATAGAAGAGGCATAAATGTTATCTTCTGGAAGTGAAGAAGCCACTAGTGAAAAGGAACCTCAAGGTCAAAATGACAAGATCTCTAAGACAAGAATTGAAGAGTACCAACCTTCCAATAGAGAACAAGAAATTGATGAAATTTTTGATGTAGATACAAGGCAATTGGCCTATAAATCCTTTGTTTTTGATAGTAAATTCATAAAATGACCTGAATTCAGATCATTCCTGTACAAGGAAGGAAATAAGAGACTCTATCACAAGTATTACACCTAGTAATGAGAATCAATTGTTGAACACTTTGAAGCTAGATGTGGAAAATGAGATGAAGAGTATGACCCCAGAAAGAGGAAGGGAATTTTTGGAAGAATCTAGTGTAATGATCTTCCATGGTTTGGATTTGAACTCAGCTCTCGTTTTTGACAGTTTTTTACATAATAATAGTGTTAGTCAAAAACTTAGTCCTGAAGGAGTCACATAAGTATATACGGGATCAAAATATAATTCTGATGAGAACTCTCTCATGATTTGGGCTCTATATCCTCCACACAAGAATTTTGTGATCATTGACACAAAAAAAACATTTGGAAATGTGATGACACTGAAAGTGAGTGAAGTTGATCCTGTAGCTACGGCTGAAATTGGCATCAATGTGGCCAAGTTGAATAAAGCACAAATCTAGATGTTGATAAAAGAAAGGGATATGTACAAAATCAATAATGAAAGAATGTTGAGAGAGAATTGATTTTTGAGGGACACTAAGTTGTTAACACAAGGGGAAAGCTCTCAGTCAAAAGGCATGCAAGAGGAATCACAAATGGCCAAGGAAAAATATGATGCACTCTCTACAGTATTACAGAAAAGGCATACTAACTTAATGATCTTAATGAAAAAGGTGTGGGGAACTCATTCCTAGAGTTATGTTGAAGTTCAAGAGCATAAAAGGGTGAGTGGCTGAATTCAGGAAAAGATCCAAGAAGCACAAAAGAAAGATCCTTTTGATAGTGGAACCATCACAGTTGCTGAAGAAATTCTGAGGAAACACAAGGAGTATTATAATGAGCTTCAATCAGATACAAAGGAGCTCATTGATGTTGCAAAGGAGGGAGTGCCTACATTGTTCAAAGAGGGTGGTGAGTTGAAGGAAAGAAATGGATGGATAGAGGAGTGCAGTTTTGTGTTGCATGGAGCCTTGGAAGCAGCCAAGAATGAGGACTCGACGATAGGTGAGACATGTGAACACCTGGAGAAGATGGTGATCATGGAGATAGCTGCAAGGAACACTGTTGAAGATGTTGATACTCACGGGAGGTGGGATTACTTGGACCATATGACAAAAATTCATTTGTGGCTCAATAGAGCTTAATCTTTTATTTTTAATTATTATCAATTCCAAAATACTCTTATGAAGAGGTATGTCTCCTTCAAAATATTGATATTTATGTTAAACTTATGATTATTGAAAGGATCATCACGAGATTTTTATTTTAGAGTAGGCATAGTAAGAAGATAGATTGAAAAATCTTGTTCATATATTCAAGACCTTTGTCATAATGCATACTATTTGAAGAGATATATAATGGAGAAGAAGCTTTAATTTGGTGGCTAATGTCTAGTGTCTATTGTTTGTTGAATTAAAATAATTATCTGGTTGTCTGCATATTGTTATTTCTATACTATTTAAATCTATGTATCCAAGTTGATATTTCAATTTCATCAGAACACATTTGTTGTTTTTGTATGATCAAGTTAATTGGTTTATGTTAAAGAATTAAAATCCTTTAGACTGATTATAGTAGTTTGGAGATAACATTTGGATAAGTAAGAAGGGTTAGGTAATTGATAAGATTATCAACTTGTCTCCACATTGATGTTGTCTTGTTATTCAAATTAAGAATCTACTTTGTTTGTCAATACACATTTGTTGTTATTGTGTGGTTCTTTTAATTGGTTCCTTCAAGGAAGGATTAAAATCCTTTTAATAAATCATAGTAGCTTTACAAGATCAATTGGATCAATAAGAGGAGTCTGCCAGTCACATTCTTGCACATCTATACAAGGTATAAACAAGTATTAGTTCCAAACAATTAGAATTGTAGCTAGTAAGTAAGTCACATATCTTTCACCTCTTCACTCCATTAACACAACAAGAGTAGGCACTAGTTATCCCATTCCATTTTAGAATCTTATAAAATTTCATTCATACATTCACATTTCAAATTCAGTACTAGGAGTAGGATTAATTAACAAGTCTTCATCTATTCCACTTAATGCCACTATGGACAGATCCATAAATTCAACCAAGTCATACAACTCTTAATTTTCTTTAGCTATCAAGGTCCACTCGCCTAGGTTTAGCAGAGCCTGAAGTGTAGGGAGTCATCAACCATATAGGTTAGCTCCATTAATTGGTTCAAAAATGTTGCAAGTCTGATCATAGAGCCTAGCATCCTCTTAGGATTTGTAACCTACATTTTTGAGATCCAACAGATTGAAGCATTGCTAGTCTTGGGTGATTGATTTTGATCATGCTTGGGATAAAAATCTTGGTGTATGTCCTCTTGCTCACTGGATGATGTAGAGACATTGTCAATGTGATCAATGATAGATAACTCTTGATCATTGTTTTCAACTTTTGAGTTTGAGATATTATCATTGTTGTCATTATAGATGGCCCTTGAACGTTAACAACTATTTCTCCTTGATCACTAAGGTCTTGGATGAGATGTTTGAGTGTAGCACATATGTTTGTTGGGTGACCCTTGATTTTTTGGAACTCACATCATTCGTAATCATTATACCAAGGGAGTTTAAATTTTGGTTCATCTTAAGTTGGACTATTTTTTATTTTGATAAGTTCTTGTTGTACTATTTCATGCATGATTACCTCTAAAGTATCTCCTAATGGAGTGGATTTCCTTCTCGGTTGGTAATCTTTCCTCTATGGCTTTTCTTGATTGTTTTTCTCTTTCTTTTGTGGAACTCCTTGATACTGTGTTTGAGGTACATTTTTATATTGTACTTGAGGTACACCTTGGTGTTGCGAAACTTCTTGATACTCTGATTGAGGTACATTTTGATATTACACTTGAGGTACTCCTTGGTGTTGCGGAACTTCTTGATACTACAGATATTGGCAGTGTTGATGTGGATATTGAGGTGTTTGTGGAATGATTTTTGTTTGTTATGGATATGTAATGTTCCGACCTTGAATAAGTCATTGATGATACATCGTATTTCGATCTCATTTAATTTCCTCAATATTTTCATAAATTTTATTCAGGGAAATTTGATGTTCTAGACTTATTCCTTTATGGTGATTTTGAAACCCCTAATCTTGTTGCCGTACTTCATGTGGTGACCCTTGATAAGAGTGATTTGGGTAATAGATCGACATGTTTTTGGGATTTTTTGATACTCAATACCCTATCATAAGGTCACTTAGTTTATATCCTCATGGGCCACTTATGTTATTCATGGTGTTTGTTGCTGGGATGTTGGTGTTGTTCTTGCTTGCTTCCATGTTTTTCCTATGTTGTGATCTTGTAGTTGTCATAAAAAAATGCCAAGGTCTTGTGACTATTTTTGTGACTCCTAACTTATGGAAAAATTTGACCTATTGGTGCAAAGCATAGATATAAATGTTCTAGTTGGTTAGATCTAAGGGTGGTCCCCTCCTAGAAAAATGTGCATAGAAATGGTGTAGTGTATTTTCATGGATGTGATATCTTCTCAAGATGTACCCTTTGGCGAATTTTTTTGTAGGGTGGTTCTTTGGAAGGCGAAGTATGGATTTTTGCTTAAGGATTTCTCTTTTTCCAGACCTAAGGATCTTTTGATTACCAAAAATCATGAGGAATGTATATATATTGTCATGTAGGTGGTGGTAACACGGGTCTTTCGGCTGCTATGTCTTCTTTCTCTTCCTCTTCGTATAAGATTCATGTTGTGTTTCTTCACTAGTTGGGTGTTTCATTTTTCTCAAATATGAAGGTTCTTAAACTGCTAATGATATCATTTTGTTCACCTTCAATGTGTGTGAGACTAGGTTGTAGGATCAATGCTACAAGGTTTGATTGTTGAACTGAAGCAGTTGGTCACCAGATGGTCATAAAGTGTAACGGTGTTTGAGATGGTTGCTATGAAGCTCAAGACCCTAAGGTTTGAGTGTTGTTTTGGAATGGTGCTAATTTTTGAAAATCAAAATGTTGAAGGATTAGGGTCGATATTTCACTTCCTTGTCTAGTGGATATGTTGCAAAAAAGCTTACTTGAACTATTTGTGAGGCCCAAGTAACTGTTGATATCATAGACGTCTGAGTGAAGGAACGATCCCAGTGGTTTATTTGATTTTGATTTCTAACAAGTAGGATGGAAATAATGGATGAGGGACTATGTGACTTATCTACTTTTCCAATTGTTTTGTTCAAACAACAATAATGTAAACAACTTGGGTTTATTTTCCCAATTATCGATAAGATAAAGCAATAGAACTTGTTTCTAAGAAAATGCATAAGACTGTGAGCAAAAATGGCTAGATTTATCAAGTGTGGAAAAAAATGTGTCAAGTGCTATGTTTTCAGAGAAGTAAGTGTGAGCTAGAATGGCAAGTGCAACTGGTGTGTTTTTCTGTCAAATGCAATACTTACTCAAGAAAAAGAGAGTTTCTTTAGGAAAATGCAAGCATCTTGGAAGCAAGTGTGCTAGTTTCTCATAAGAAAATGTAAGGAAATAAAATCAAGTGTGCGGGTCTCATAGCAAGTGCTCAGTTTCTATCAAATGCAACTAATTTTCATCAGTGAAGTTTCTAAAACATAGAGAAAATGCAATGGAATTTTGGAAACTGCTCAAAAAATGTGGCAACTGCTCCAGAATTTTGTGTGTTTTATTTCTAGTTTAAGCAATATTTCTCTAAATTTTTGCAAGTTTAAGTTGGTGTCTTCCTCAATTTATCAGTGTTTGGAGTATGGGAAGTGATACAACAACACTTGGATTGACTCAAAAAGCATGGACTTGTGTGACCTTCATGTCTATAGCTTAAGTTGTGAAATAATGAAACCCAAGCCATAGTTCCCAAATGTTTACTTTGATCAGTATTGCCTAAAATAAAAGCTTGAATATTCAGAAACCTTTAAGGAAAATCCTTTCAAGGAGTGCAAATATAGGGATTCTCTAAAAATCATACACTAAGTCAAAGGGTTTGCAGTTCAACCATCATGTTCAGTGTTTGTTTAGATGTGTTATTTTTAGATCAAGCATAGAGTTTGATGTCAAATTGTTTTGAATGTATTTGGAAAGTTTAACATAAACAAGCAATTACAACCCTAGTGGATAGAAACCATTCTCTTAGGTAGGATTTGCTCATGCTTTGAAGAGACGATTTTACATGCAACTTATGGTGCGGGCCTGTAGTTGGACTTGGCAAGGAAATTCTTGAAAGTAAGTTCTAATTCACCACTTTCAAAAATGTTTTTGGATAAAGGGGTAGCTTCTAAAATAATTTGCCTCTTAGTAATGTTTTGGGGATATTATTTTCGGGCCCCTATACATTTGATGTTTTGTTCAATTAAGAACCTCCCAGCCCTTGTGGGTTTTTACGCATCATGAGGATATTGGGGGAGAATACATCAACATAGGCTAGCAACACCTAGTAGGATGATGAACTTTCCTCACACCCAAAGATTATTTATATAGTGGTCCAAAATGAAAGTACCGCTTGGTTCACCTATGAGTTCTCTAACGCGAGATGTGTCTCAATAGGAAAGCCCTCTAAAAGGTATGCTTTGAAAATAAATTTGCAAAGCTCAAGATGTTTTCACTCACCCAAGATCACCAAAAGGTGTGAGGGGAGAAGACAACCATCTAGTAGCTTGCCAAACACTGAATGAAAAACATACACTTCATAGCAAGGCATGTGCAGGATCATGATGGGCCAAAAAGTGGCTATGAAAAAAGTAGCATTTTGCATTCACCCAAAAACGTGAAAAATCTTGAGTTGAATTTTTTTTGGTTTGGGTGTCAGTACATTGCTCCATAGCAATTCCCAACCCAAAGCAATACAAATCAGATATCTGATTTATGTCGGGTTATATACACCCAAAGCAATATAAATTAGATATCTGATTTGTGTCAGATAGAGAGAGAGGGAGGGAAAGGGAGAGAGGGAGAGAGAGGGGGAGAGAGAGAGAGAGAGAGAGAGAGAGAGAGAGGAGGAAGGGAGAGAGAGGGAGAGAGGAGATAGAGAGATAGAGAATATGAGGGGGAAGGGAGAGGGGAATAGGGGAAGGAAGGGAGAGAGAGGGAGAGAGGGAGAGATAGAGAGAGAGATAGAGGGAAAGAGAGAGGGAAAGGGAGATAGAGACAGAGAGGCAAAGAGACAGAGAGACAGAGAGAGAGAGAGAATTAGAATTAGGAGGGGGGAGGGAGAATGGAACAGAGGAAAAGGGGAGAGAGAGGGAGAGAGGGGAGATATATAGAGAGACAGGGGGGAAGAGAGAGGGAAAGGGAGAATCAGATATCCGATTTGTTTCATAGAGAGAGAGAGAGAGGGAAAGGGAGAGAGAGGGAGAGAGAGAGAAGGAGGGGGAAGGGAGAGGGGAAGAGGGAAAGAAGGAGAGAGAGATAATTAGGAGGGAGAAGGGAGAGGGGAATAGGGGAAGGAGAGAGAGCGAATTAAGAGGGAGAAGGGAGAGGGGAACAGGGGAAGAAGGGGATAGAGAGAGAGAAGGAGAGAGAGAGAGAGAGAGAGAGAGAGAGAGAGAATTGATGAGCCCAATTTTTGGCATATTTTAGACTATGTTCTTAAACATTTTTATATCTTTTATTATGTTGAGAAAGATATTTAGTGGTAATTATGGAATTAGACTTTATGCTTAATATAACAAGTTTATTATGATAAGTCTTTCCATGGTTATTGCTTAAATTTTTTATTAGTTTGATTGAAGATGTGTGCCTTGTGACTTTTTGTGATGAAATGCCTTTCCTACAACCACTACTGTTAACCTTACTGCAGCCATATGTGAAATATTTTTTTCTTGAAACCAATACCTAGTAAATGTATGAATGAGATAATGGATTGTTTAATGAGTTAAATGTGTTGAGCTAACCCTTTGTCGCAGGAGTAACTGTTAGTTATTGCAGATACCAAGTCTCAAGGAGAAGATTTAGCCTCCACTAGATCATTGAAGGACTAATTCAAAGCGGACTGATTCAGCAACAAGAAATGAGGAGACATTTGATAAGTCATTCACCATGCAAGGGAAGCATTCCAAGAATCCAGCAAAGGCATCTTGATGACACATAAATCCAGGATAGTGGTGCTTTAATTCTCCAAACTGATTTGACTCAGTTCTCTCGCTTGTGTCCATTTCTTCAATGTAAAGGTCATGATGTAATCAAGATTTCCCATTTTATGAGGGAAAGGTTAGTTAGTTGTTAGGTTTCAATTTTGAATAAATAGCCCGTTCTCCTTCAGAGAAAGGGCTAGAAGTTTATTGTGTAATAGCTTTAGTTTTCTAGAAATACAGTTGCAAGTTGTGAGCAATATACTTATCAGTTTCAGTTCAATAAAAGAGCTTCATGGAGTTTACAGTCTAATCTGTTGTGTACTTGAGACACTACCTAAGGGGGCCCACTTAGGTACGTTGTCTATCTTTTTTATTTCTACAATTAGAGTATCTATATTTCATTTTCATAGAACTTCAATGTGACTGTTCCTACAGCTAGAAGAATTACAGAGCTATCAACTGTTTCTGCAGCCACTAGGGATAGAGTAGTTCTTGTCTTTAAAACTGGATTTAGTTTTCATTTTGAGAAGATTTAGTTAGCTAAAGTTTGTTTCCAGCAATTTCAATTCCAGCATGGTATTTTCAAGGAAGAATAAATGTCTGAAATAGGTTGTTAGTGCCTATACTATGCAGACCCATTTCAAGTCTAATGTCCCTGGGTTGACAATTAAATGATTTCCTTAGTAGATTATGACTGCTAGTCGTGATGTCTAATCCCTGAGTAGAGGAATATATGTTCCTAGTTATCAACCTATTTATGGGCACTACATTTTTGGCGTCGTTGTCAGGGATGGTGTCAGACTAAGAACCTGTTGCAGGCATGGTAGTAGGAGTTTGAATTTCATTCCTAGCATTTAGTTTAGAATTCAGCATTCCAACATTTTCCATAGTTTAGACTTACTTTTTGCTGTATGCATAGAAGAAGAGACCAATCTGGAAGATTCCTTCTTGGAAGAATAGATACCCAATAAATTGAACCTGAGTTTTTCCAAGAAGAACCATGTTTGGATGTTGGCCAGGACTTAATTACCTCATCTTCTTCCTTAGAGTTAAGCTTGAACCTATTTGATGAGCCAGATGACCTTAATCCACTCATTCAGCATCTGAATAATCTGCAAACTTCCAACAACCAGGACCCATATAATAATCCACTTGCCCTTGTAGTTTATCAGCCAAGAGATAACCCAATAAGACCACCAAGGATGGCAAGGCCTACTTTTCCATTCCCAATTCCTGATCTACATGACAATAATAACCTCAAGAACATCCCTGCCTCATTACTTCCAAAGTTCTATGGACTTATTATAGAAGACCCTCATACCTTCTTGTTTGAGTTTGACAGCCTTTGTAGGAGTTATGACTACACAACCGATGCACACAAGCTGAAGTTGTTTCCCTCTACCCTAAAGGATTTAGCCTTGAGGTGGTTCATGGGATTGGGTGGCAATGCAACAACCAATTGGGATGAAATGAAGGAGATATTCTTGGGAAAATATAAAGAATATTGTAGGGGGAATGATATGAGAGGAGATGACATCTTCAAGATGTCACAAAAAGAGGACGAAACCCTAGAAGACTATGTGTCAAGGTTTTTGTTCAGTGTGCAAAAAAATACTCAACATTAGCTGAATGAGGAGTCTAAAAAACTTCTCTTTCTAAGAGAAGTCAATGATGCTTGCATTGAGGCACTGGACCTCATGGCCAAAGGAGATATCGCCCAAAGCAATTGGGATGATATCAAGAAGATCTGTCTCAACTACTCTAGAGCAACTATGAAGAAAGGCAGAGGGTTTAGACCCTCTATTGCAAAAGGAAATGGCTCAGGAGTGTCTAAGGGGAAGATTTATAATCTCTTGTCCGGCTTCAAGCAAGATATCATCAATGACGTTGCTACATAATTGGACACTATGCAAGCTAGGAGGAAGAAAGATGAAGCAAAGGCAATGCTAGCTGAATATTTCCCTCACTGCAGATGCAAGGCGATGGCTAATTTAGAGGTGCAACATCTTCCCACTGAGTTCAAAACAATAGAAGGAGATGAATAAGTGTTCTTTGTTGTTGAACGCAGACCTTGGGCCCCAAGACAAGGTATGCCTTAGGACCCTTTGCATAACCAGTACCCTCCAAATTATGGCCAATATTCCCAACCTAGTTGGAATAATCCTTGGCCAAATGCTCAGCAAAACTGGTGGCAGCCTCTGCAAGGAAATTAGTAGTCACCACAACAAAATCAGTGGCAACCTCCCCAAGGAAATTTTGGTTCATATAATAGTCAATGGCAGAACCAGTACCCTCCAAATTATGGCCAATATTCCCAACCTAGTTGGAATAATCCTTGGCCAAATGCTCAGCAAAACCAGTGGCAGCCTCTGCAAGGAAATTAGCAGTCACCACAACAAAATCAGTGGCAACCTCCCCAAGGAAATTGTCAGTATTCCAACCAATGGATGGGAGGCTAGCAATGGTCAAATCAACCTGTTGGTTTCCTTCATCAACCACAACAGAAGTCAATCATGCCACCTTCTACATCTAACCAAAGCCAAAATCCAAAGCCAGCCCAGCTCCCTGCTCAAGCAGCACCTAACCCAAATAACCAGCCTCAGCATCAGCAGCAAGTTTATTTCACCGATCCCAATCAGCAACCTGCTTATGCTCTCAACTTGAGTAATATTAACTTACGGTCAGGGACAGTGCTACCTACGCCTTCTCCCATAATTGTAGAATTGCCACCTAAGGAGAATGAGCAAGAAGATACTAATGACTTAGTTTCATCCAAAGAGCCCATGCAAAATCCATCATTGCCTAAGGTGCCTAATAAAACTTCACCTCCTTTACCACAAAGGTTGGAAGGTGAAGTTTTTCAAAAGCAATAAGAGCCTACCTTTGACATTCTTGAACAACTAAAGCACATATGTGTAAAAATTCCCTTGTTCCAAGCAGTAAAAGAAGTACCTATCTATAGTAAGTCCATTAAGGAAGAATGCTTGAAGAAGTCGGGTAGGAAAAAGAAAGACCCTCAAACTATTCATGTCTTTGGTCAACTCTCTAATTTGATGCTAGGGAAGCTTACCATCCCAAAATATTCAGACCCTGGCAGTCCTGTTATGGAAATCATTATTAATGGGGTTCAAATTAAAAATGCTTTAGTAGATCTTGGAGCAGCTATTAGTGTCATGACAAAAGACCTTGTGGTAAATCTAAGTATTTCAGACCTAAGGGATACACCTAAGTCCTGCAGCTCACTGATAGTTCAATTGTCAAGCCTGATGGAATAGTTGAAGACCTGATAGTCACCCTAGATTCATGGGAATGTCCTACTGATTTTTTGGTCTTGTCTCCAAAAGCAACACTAGGAGGATATCCTGTAATTCTAAGAAGGCCTTGGTTAGCCACCATAGATGCTTACATAGGATGTAGGTCTGGTAACATGACTATCTCTGATGGATATAGCACCAAGAATCTCACCCTTTATGCCCCAGCCCAGCCTCAACTTTAGTCTGGACAAGCAATCTGGCCAGATTTAGGAGAAGTGGAAGAAATGAATTATGTGGAAAACTTGATGATGATTAGTAGAGATCCTTTTATTCAAAAACATGAAGATGAAGAAATATTATCTAATATCCTTCAGAAGAATTATGGCATTGAGTACCCCCTTTGTGAAGAAGTTTCATGTTCCTTGCAGGAAATTATTCCCCCACCTACTTCAACTCATTATCCTGCAACAACTGACTATTTGCACACCTTATTACCCCATGAAATAGAAATTCCCTTTCTATCCGAAGTATCCATGCTTGAATTGACTTCCCAACTGGAATTAGCTATAGGAAAAACCTTGAATATCAATAGTAAACTTACCAATGAGCAGCAAGAGTCACTTGTCCAAATGCTTACTACCCACAAGACAACTTTTGCCTAGGATTACAGTGATATGAAAGGACTAGATCTAAAGCTATGTACACACCGAATTTTCATCAATAGTGAGTTCAAACCTGTTAGACAGCCCCAAAGGAGAATTAATCCAGCCCTAAGAGAAATAGTTAAGGAGGAATTTCAGAAAATGTTGAATGTTGGCTTTATCTACCCAATCTTAGATAGCCAGTGGGTTTCTCCACTGGTTATTGTCCCTAAGAAAGGAGGAAAATGGAGAGTGTGTGTGAATTATAGGGAGCTCAACTCAGCAACTAAGAAAGATTACTTTCCTCTACCCTTTATTAATCAAGTCCTAGATAACTTATCAGGGAAAAAGTATTTCTCCTTCCTTGATGGTTTTAGTGGATATAATCAGATAAAGATTGCTCCAGAGGACCAGGAAAAGACTACCTTCACATGCCCCTGGGGGACATTTTCCTATTCAGTCCTACCTTTTTCTCTTTGTAATACTCCTGCAACTTTCCAAAGAGTTGTGATTAGTATTTTCTCAGATATTTCATATGATTGCATGGAAATATATATGGATGAATTTACTGTTTATGGTGAAACATTTGAGGAAGCCCAAGACAATTTGAAAAAGGAACTACAAAGGTGTGAAGATCATAATTTCTCACTCAATAGTCAGAAATACTTCATGATGATGCAAGAAGGAACAGTGTTGGGTCACTACATTTCTGTTGTAGGAATACAGGTAGACCCTTCTAAAATTGAAGTCATTTCCAGTCTACCCTTCCCTACCAAGAAAAAGGAACTCATAAGCTTTCTAGGACATGTCGGCTACTATAGGAGGTTTATTAAAGATTTTAGTCAAATAGCAAGACCCCTATACAATTTTCTAAAGAAGGATGTAGATTTTTCTTGGATAGTAGAATGAGAGAAAGCATTCCTTGATCTTAAGATTTCCCTTACACAAGCACCTGTTTTGAAAGGACCAGATTGGTTACTTTCATTCTATATTCACATGGATGCATCGGATTATGCTATTGGTGCCATCCTAAGACAAAAGAGTGGTTCAACTGAGCATGCACTTTATTATATCAGTAAGAACTTACAAGGAGTTGAACTCAACTACACTGTTACATAAAAAGAGATGTTAGCAATCATCTATGCCCTCAACAAATTCAAGCATTATATCATAGGCTATTAAATATTTGTCTATACTAATCATGCAGCAATCAGGTATCTCATGAACAAGAGTTCAATTACAGGGAGACTAGCTAGGTGGTTGTTGCTAATGCAAGAATTTGATATCACAATTGTGGACAAACCGGTAAAGCCAATGTGGTTGTTGATTTCCTATCTAGAATCTAAAGGAAAGATGATCGTGCACTTATAGAAGATTCATTTCCCGATGAACATTTATTTTTCATCAAAGTCATTCATCCATGGTATGCAGACATAACAAATTATTTGGCTGCAGGAAGAACTCCTCAACTCTCACCTAAGGAAAATAGATTGTTAGTAGAGAAAATCTTTAACTTCTCTTGGATTGCAAATTGCATGTTTTACATAGGGCCAGATCAAGTAATGAGGAGATGTGTGAGAGAGAAAGACACTCATGACATACTGCATGCAAGCCATGATGAACCTTGTGGTGGACATTCT
This sequence comes from Sequoiadendron giganteum, assembly GCA_007115665.2. Taxonomy (NCBI): domain Eukaryota; kingdom Viridiplantae; phylum Streptophyta; class Pinopsida; order Cupressales; family Cupressaceae; genus Sequoiadendron; species Sequoiadendron giganteum. The sequence continues at coordinate 298,856,663 of CM021109.1, forward strand.
ACTGCTAAGAGGACAACCATGAAGATCTTAAATACTGGATATTATTGGCCAACACTACATGAAGATGCAGCCAAGTATACCAGGAGGTGTGATAGATGTCAAAGGATGGGGAGGCCAACAAGATTAGATGAAATTCCTTTGTTTCCACAAGTTATTGTCACACCCTTTGATAAATGGGGACTGGACTTTATAGGCCCAATTGATCCACCTTCAAATGGTAAGTCTTACATTCTTGTATGCACTGATTATGTAACAAAATGGGTAGAGGCTAGACCAATGAAGCATGGTAGAGATAATAAAGTAGCAGAGTTCCTCTATGAAGAAATCTTTACTAGATTTGGTGTTCCTAGAGAAAAAGTGACAAACCAAGGAGAATAATTTACTTCCACTCTTATTACAACCTTAGTAAATGAGTACAACATAAGGCATAGGAAGTCAACTCCTTATCATCCTCAGGCTAATGGCCAAGTAGAAATCACTAATAGGGATATTGAGGCCATTTTAACAAAAACAGTGGACCTGCATAGGAAGGATTGGGTTGTGAGGTTACCTGAAGCTATATGGGCCTATAGAACTACTTGGAAGACTACAATAGGTCTTACACCTTTTGAAATGGTGTATGGGAAGAAAGCTATGATGCCTATGGAGTTTGAACACAAAACTCTCAGAACAACTTTGGAGTTGGATATGGATTTAACAACTGCACAGAAAGAGAGAATCATGCAGCTCAATGCCTTGGATGAGCTAAGGAAGAGTGCCCTACATCATACAAAAATAGTACAAAATCAGAAGATCAGATGGCATGATAAGTACATAAAGGAAAAGAAATTCAAAGAAGGAGATTGGGCTCTGCTATATGATTCAAGATACAAGGACAATCAAAGGAAGCTACAGACTAGATGGTTGGGACCATACGAAATTGCAGAAGTATTCAATAATGGTGCAGTTCAGCTGAGCACAATTGATGATGTCAAGTTTAAATTATTGGTCAATGGGCATCGACTGAAGCTTTACCTAAAGCCCATTAATAAGGAAGAGTTCCTGAAGCAGTTTCAAATAGAGTAGGAAACCACAAATCCTGCAGTTGAAGGAGTTGAGTCTCAGCTCGATTCCCCAAGCAATGCATGAAAGTGCATAAAAGATCATAATAAAGGGGTCATCCTCGTGGAACCCCATTCCATACCATCATTTCATCCGCCATCCATACCATTTCTTCTTCTGCCACCTCATCCACCTGTCACACATCACCATTTCCACATTTCCAAATATCACCTTTTGCAATAAAAGAAATGGAGTCACACCAATCAGTTGTGGCACATCATTATAGGTAAGCTCCACTTAACTCACTGGGTGATTAATTATTTTCATTTTTAAAATTTAGTTAGATATTAAGTTAGACAATAAATTTCCTATATGGTTGCAATATCCTTCAGCCTTTTCTGCACATTCAAAGCATTTTCCCTAATTCCTAACTGATGACCACGTCATTACTTTTCGCTGCCACAAAGCCTTGTCACATCAAGTGTACTATCCTTTTTTGCTTAAACTCGAAATTTTGAGAAAATTGCAATAAATTAGCAAATCTCCATTACTTCCTGCAATAATGCCCAGACGTGTCTTTTGCTCCTCTCAATAAATAATTTTATGTCTAAAATTTTGAGTTTGAATGTTCGAAGTTCTTCCTTCTATTTTTTTCTGCGTCTTTTGAAAGAAGTTCAAAAGTTTAGGTTGAGGGGGGAAAGGAGAGTTAGTTTGAGTTGCAGGAAGTGGAAATTGAGAAGGAAAGAAATTGAAATAACTAGGTTGAATTCTCACTTGAGAGCTAAGTTGCAATATAAGCATAAAAATGGGAGGCCAACCCATTAAGCATGAGCCGACAGACCACAATGCCTTGTTACAAGATGTGCAACATTTGTCGTCATTCAAACAGTATGGATGGCTCAACTATTTTCTCAAACTTGTCACATTTGATGAAGCTATTGCTAAGGAATTTACCAGGACATTTCACAATGGAAAGGCCAAGGTCAGGGGAGAAAAAATTGATGCCTCAGTGGAAATAATTATAGAGGTAACGGGGTTACCTCAAGTTGGTGAACTATTTCCCCAAACAAGGGATGCACGAAGTTCTAAGGCAAAATTTACTCGGCTTGGAGATCCTCCTCTACACGTGGATAAGAAAGGAACTCAACGAATGAGTTTGTTGTAGGATTGGATTCCACGGGAAAGCTATGTAATTAAAAACCTGACATGTGAAGGTCGGTTCTCTGATTTGCACTCTCACCATTTCAAGCTATTATCTCATTTGTGTCATGGTTTATTAATGAACATACCATATTTTATGTATAATTTACTCTCCAATAGTGTTGCTGAATATAAGAAGGGAAGAATCAATGTTGTATCCCATCATTGCCTCATAAAATTGCTTGTCGAGAAATCCATTAGGGATGTGTCACAAATGACCTGGGAGGAATTTGTTGTTAATTTCAAACCAAGGGTTCAAAATGTCAGACCCAAGGGTCAACCTCTCACTTTTAAACAACAAACCTCTCAATCAAAGGCTGAGACCTCTGCTGCCGCACCCTCTATGCCTGAAACCTCTAACTCGCAAGACAAAGTCCCTCTTTCTGAAAGAATCCCTAAAGAACCAGTACAAACCCATGTTGTTACCCTCGAGACCTCCTCTAAAAAGAAAAAGGGGAAGTCACCAATGATATCGCCTTAGCAAAAGACCCCTACACCTGCTCCTAAATCTATCAAGAGGAAACAAATAGGAGAATCTTCTAATCCTAAAACTAGGAACCCAAAGAAACACAAGGAAACCCCTACTCCTATGCAAAGAAGCTCCGGGATTCTGAGCCAGAAAACACCACATTCACAAAGTACCTCACAATCTACACCATCACCTTTAGAGCCCTCTATTCCAGTACTTGAGGAAGAGGACCACTCTGTTGGTGAGTCTGAGCATGGTTCAGAAGGGGCTAGCCTTGATGATCTAGCAGCTATTGCAAAACAAATGCAAGAAGGGTTAACATAAAAACTGCCAGAAGAGGTAGTGTGTATCGAGGAGGAAAGAAAATCAGTTGCAGCTCAATCAGAAGAGAGAAGTGAAAATAATGAAGGGATAGATGAATCGACGATTGTTCCAGAAAATACATTGGAACATCTGATGTCGCGGGAACAACAAGAGGACTGGCAGCAGGATGACGAAATGGAACAGGAAGTTCCTGAGAAATCATATGCCCAAGAAATAATTGAAATGATGGAGCATGGAAATATTGATGCACCTAAGGAAGTTCCTAACCATAAGCCTCCTCTCCATTTTACAATTTTTGTTGTAGGAGTGTCATGTTACACAGAACTTCAAAATCAACGGATTGCCTATGAATTAGAAATTGAGAAATTGAAAAGGGTAATCCATAACAAGGATATAGAAATTGCTAACCTTACGCACACCCTCAATCAGGTAGTCAAAATTGTCCCATAGATAGTGCAATGTAGGTCTCCCTCTCTTGTTTATGCAGTGTACTTAAGGGAGTTATATTTGAATTTTCAATTGATAAGGATCTGGCAAGGTTAGAACCCTTCTTTGAGCACTCCCCAAGAATTCTATGATGCATGCAGGGAGTCACCACAGCATGTTAGACACCTTTTGTGTGAGTTCTATTTACACCATTTGGATGTGCCTCATGATACATAATGGAATCCTCTATGCTATGTAGGAGACATACACATCAGTGCTTTGATCTCTTGGATCAGGAATGAGATAAGCAGGGGAGAACAGTTTGACAGTTACAAACATGACGAAGCTAACATGTCATTGACAGTGAGAAATGAATCCAAGAAGGGGATGGGAATTTACTTTGACTGGAAGAAGCTATGGGCAGATGAAAGGGCTAGACCGATAATTGAACCCTTGAGACAAGAAGTGTTTACCCAGTACTCCTAGATTATAAATGATGACCTCAATGTTGCTGCATAGTACAGTAAAACAAGATGGGAGCACTTGTCATTGCAATTAAGAAGGTCAGAGACACATACCCCAAAAAACCTGTATGCATCCACTCAGAGAGCAGAAAGGTACCTAAGAAATGCAAGGACGAAGAAAGAGAATTGGTTACCATTGGTTATGCAGCCACCCATTCTCTTATGGCCACTTCTGGCCATGCAGGGAGAAAACAGTACATACAGCAGGAACTTAGAGGATAACAAGTGGTAGCGGTTGGAATCTATGCGAGCTCACTTTTGGAGCTTTCAAAGTGGTGAATGTGGACAGCAGTTGAATTCTAATTTAAGAGAGTTTGCTCGGAGGAAGAATTCCAGACTTACTGAAGGGACCAACAAGTAGTCGGTTGAGGGGAATGATGAGCCCAATTTTTGGTATATTTTAGACTATGTTTTTAAACATTTTTATATCTTTTATTATGCTGAGAAAGACATTTAATGGTAATTATGGAAGTAGACTTTATTCTTTATATAACAAGTTTATTATGATAATTCTTTCCATGGTTATTGCTTAAATGTTTTATTATTTTGATAGAAGATGTGTGCCTTGTGAATTTTTGTGATGAAATACCTTTCCTGTAGCCACTATTGTTAACCTTCCTGCAGCCATATGTGAAATATTGTTTGCTCGAAACCAATACCTAATAAATGTATGAATGAGATAATGGATCGTTTAATGAGTTAAATGTGTTGAGCTAACCCTTTGTCGTAGGAGTAGTTGTTAGTTATTGCAAGTACCAAGTCTCAAGGAGAAGATTTAGCCTCCACTAGATTGTTGAAGGACTTATTCAAAGTGAACCGATTCAGCAACAAGAAATGAGGGAACAACTAATAAGTCATCTGGTATGCAAGGGAAGCGTTCCAAGAATCCAGCAAAGGCATCTTGATGACACATAAATCCAGGATAGTGGTGCTTTAATTCTCCAAACTGATTTGACTCAATTCTCTTGCTTGTGTCCATTTCTTCAATGTAAAGGTCATGATGTAATCAAGATTTCCCATTTTATGAGGGAAAGGTTAGTTAGTTGTTAGGTTTCAGTTTTGAATAAATATCTCATTCTCCTTCAGAGAAAGGGCTGGAATTTTACTGTGTAATAGCTTTAGTTTTCCAAAAATACAGTTGCAAGTTGTGAGCAATGTACTTATCAGTTTTAGTTCAATAAAAGAGCTTCATGGAGTTTACAGTCTAATCTGTTGTGTACTTGAGACACTATCTAAGGGGGCCCACTTAGGGATACTGTCTATCTTTTTCATTTATGCAATTAGAGTATATGTATTTCATTTTCACAGAACCTCAGTGTGACTGTTCCTACAACTGGCAGAATTACAGAGTTGTCAACTATTCCTGCAACCACTAGGGACAGAGTAGTTCTTGTCTTTAAAATTGGATTTAGTTTTCATTTTGAGAAGATTTAGTTAGCTAAAGTTTTTTTCCAGCAATTTCAATTCCAGCATGGTATTTTCAAGGAAGAATAAATGTCTGAAATAGGTTGTTAGTGCATATACTGTGTAGACCCATTTTAATTCTAACATCCCTGGGTTGACAATTAAATGATGTCCTTAGTAGATTATGACTGCCAGTCATGATGTCTAATCCCTGAGTAGAGGAATATATGTTCCTAGTTATCAACCTATTTATGGGCACTACAAGAATTATGAGGGGGAAGGGAGAGGGGAACAAGGGAAGGAGGGGAGAGAGAGAGAGAGAGGGAGAGAGAGAGGGAGAGAGAGAGAGAGAGAGAGAGAGAGAGAGAGAGAGAGAGAGAGAGAGAGAGAGAGAGATAGAACTAGGAGGGAGGGAGAGGGAGAGAGAGGGAGAGAGGGAGAGAGGGAGGGAGACATAGAGAGAGAG